>JAUESE010102070.1:0-11482 GCA_032274725.1 Malacoctenus triangulatus | reverse complement strand
TGTGTGTGTGTGTGTGTGTGTGTGTGTGTGTGTGTGTATGTGTGTGCGTATATACACACACATACACACACACATACACACACACACACATATATATATATATATGATATCGGCCGATATCCGGCCAATATCATATATATATCGTTTTTTTAAAGCCCCCATTATTCGTATCGGCCTCCAAAATCCCATATTGGTCGGGCTCGAGTATCAATGTATGTTTACTCTGAACATTTACACGTGGAAACACAAAAACAAAACTGTGACAAAGCAAAAGTACAAAACTTCCAGTGTATACTTTTTTGACCAAACTTCATTTGTTGTCCTCGGTTTGGCATAAGGTTTTACAAGTAGATGGGAGGCATATGGGGCAAGGCAGTGGTGGAGTGATTCCTGCTGTTTCCTCTGAGCAAAAAAATGGTCTGGGCCTTGTGCCTAGGTTTGGGCCTTCCTGTGTTAGGGTTTCCATGTTCTCCCTGTGGGTGCATATTTGTTTTAAATGATACTTTGGCTTCCTCACACAGCCCAAAAACTGTAAACATTTAGTTGAATTTGATGCATTGTATTTGTTTTTGTTATAGGTTTCTGTTGATGCCGTGATCATGTTGCATCATCTTCATCATAATGGCTGAAATGACTCCTAAGATCAGTAAAACGGGCCCATTTAAAGATTTACAATTATTATTATTATTATTATTTTTTTTTTTTTTGCAATATTTGTTGAAATAAATAAGTAGATTTTTTTTATTCAAAGGCAAATACTCCAATGAATATGTTCTGGTAATAATGGAATCCCAAAGAGTTGAAATAAGTCAGTGCTCCTTGTTTAGTGATCCAAAACTTATCCCTCACCCTTCAACTTGAGCTTCATTTGAACACACAGCTAAAGTAGTTTTGTTCATTTGGGAATAATTTCATTAGGTTAAAATTTTCAAACTCATAAAAACTTTAGGACTCATCTTGTGCTTTGGCCCTCAACACAAATCATTGGAGTGGGGTATGAGGGCCATTGTTTTACTCAAGCATGCATGAACAATGAAATAAGTGCCCCACCAACTCCCCCCACCAACTGTACAAACACCCAGTGTGTCAACACAAAAGCTCGGTTTCAGCTTTAAAATGGTCTGCTACACCTGAAAATAACCTGCGAGAAGCGGCACTCAGATGTGATTGCGAGCATCTCGTGGCTCGGGGTCAAGCGTCTGAGGGTCCAAAAGTACTGAGAGTTTTATTGTGAACCAGAACACAAAGCAAAGGACTCTCAGCTGCAGTTCATTAACAGGGTCCAGACTGTTTGTTCATCAATTACTATCACAGGGTGGACTGTAGAAACCCAGGTCACAAAAGAGCGCTAGACCAGAACAGTGATTAATGCAGACTCAACTTTGAATGACAATAGCTCTTAGATTCTAATCCATTGGTCATCACACCAAAAGCTTGTGAAAACATAAAGGGGAAAAATCACAGATAGCATAGGAGTTTTTTATGTCCCAATTTGGCCTAATTTGCATGATTAAAAAATTTATAGCACATTTTGGTTCACTATTGTTGAGATAAATTAAAACTCACAAGTATTTAGATTCCTGCAAGTAGGGTTTTACTCTACAGCAGTTGTTTTTTATCCTTTATGATGAATAATGAAGATATTTGGGGGAATAACAAACTCACATGTGTTCTTAATAGCGTAATGGATTGCTGATGGTGGAGCTTTGAGAATACAATCCTAATAAGCTGCCACCTGACAGTTGTCCAGCCAGTGAGTAGCTCATGAGCGGAGGCACATTTCTGTAAACTGCACATCAGACGGGGAAAAAGGAAGAGTTTCAGTTGCAAGATTCCTCACCCAGAGAGCTGGATTTCCATAACAGAGATGTGACTGTCTGACAAGACAAGGGACAGAAATATTTCAGATGTTGTCCTGCTTCTTGTTTAGTCCTTTTTGAATTACAATCTGAATAATGACAGTCTCCCAATTTTGCTGTTTCTAAAGGACTACAAGTCAAGAACCAATATACCATTGATCGTATGGACAGGCTACATCAAAGTGCCTTGTTTAACCCATGTGACTGTGTTCTCAACTCTTCTAGAATCTTGGATTTTTCCCAGGAAAAACAAATGTAGCTATTCAGGCAGGATGCCAAGGAGATACTGTAGGGCCCTGTTTTACTGTACTGTCACAGGATGGGACTCTATATCATCAAAGATTAGGTGCCCAGATTCACAGCCACACCAATTAGGTGGCTGAATGAATGTCACACTAAATTAGGATCTCATGGTGTAGTTCTTGGACTCCTGATCTTTTGGGGAATTGTCAAGCAAAACCAAATGAGAACAGATATCAAGATGTTTTTAAGGAATGGAGATTCAACAGTTTGAAGCACAAGCATTATGACGAGCTGTCCAGTGTTGTGGAGATCCCGTTTGAGCTGCCTGGAAGCTCTGAGCCATCAAGATGAGAAACAAGCTTTTGTCTCAGACACAAAGGCATGGGCAACATACTGTCAAAGTTCTGGAGGAGCAACTCAAGAGGCTGACTCAGTCTGTGGTATACAGAGCAAGCCACTGATTGTTCCAGACAGCCTTCTTTCACCGCTCCATCGTCAGAGGGACTTGATGCTTATCCAAGATCCTTCAAGCACTAGACAAGTGGTGGGTAGATCTCAAATGGGTGAAACCAGCATTCACATTTTTACCTGTTCTATATTAGCTTTGGTCAACCCCTGCACACCAGGAGCACAGCACACACAATCTGCAGTTTAGGACGTGGTTGGATCCAGCCACCACAGCTAAAGTCATTTCAGACCCATTTGTGGGTTCCAACATTTATTTACTGTAGGGACAAAGTGCTGTAACATGACACAAAGGTTGCTGGAGATGGAGTCCAAACTTTCTCTGTCCACATGCCATTAATGTGGGAGACAGACTCTAAAAAGATTGGAGCCAGTGGAGCCTCTGAGCGTCCTTCTGCTGTATGACCTTGCAGTTTGATTAGCAGGCTTATTAAACACGCAGAGGGAGGAGACACCCGTGGCTTCAATGCACGCAGCACGGGGTGAAGCATCTGCACACGCAGACTGCAGACAATCATGTGTGCAGACAGAGTAAACATGCAGAATGATATTCTCCAGTTAGAGGCACAACTCCCATATCCATAAAATGCACCACTGTAATTACAACAGTATCGATTGGGTTTCAACAAAATGACCAATAATAATGTCCATGAGGGGTATAACCATTGTCACCAACTGCGTTATATAATGTCAGTCCTAAACAACACCAAGACCTTTGAAGATCAAGAATACTCTGGTTGTGTTGTTTACTTGAATGGATTCGACAGTAGTTGACTGTTTCCCACAGTTGACCATGCATTTACAGTTTAGTTACGTTCCCATATTATTGTCTGCCCTCTGACCACTTTGAAGTCTGTTCCCATTCAAACTTTTGATGACATAGGTTTTTTTGTTTCTTGTTTTTTGAATACCGCACTGACATTTATTGTTGGCTACAATGAAACTACTACATCCATAAATGTTCAAAAAAGAAAAATATAATTAGTACATGTTACTATTGAAAGCTCAACTCCAGCAGTTTTGTAATAAATAATAATAATGTTAGCAATAAGCAATAATTAACACAACATTATGAACGAAAATTTTCACTTTTTAGAGTCTGCATCTCTCTCTGTTTTCTCCATGTCAGTGATTGAAAACATACAGTAAGCCCCCCCCCCCCTCTCCCCCTCCCCTTTTCATGTGAACATGCATGAAGTTAATTTGGAAAACAGTGGCTTAAATTACCAGGCTGTTTACCAGCTTCCTTCCACTGCTCATCTTTACTGTGAATGTCTCAGTAACTGAAGCCAGCCCACGAGGAGAGACTCTAGGATTGGTAATAAAAGCACTGAACTCTGATCTTGTCAAAGGTTCTAATTTTCCTCAAGGCCACATTGAGTTGTCCGTGGTGTCGTGGCAGCCTTGGAGGAAATTTATTTATTTATTGAAGTCAGTACAAAGAGGTCTGTGTGATGGTCACAGATCCATTCAATTGTTCCTTGACATCATATTTGTCACGAAACTGGTGGGGATGGGAAAATACAGACCCGAAAGTATGAGGACAGCTGAACAGATCAATAGTCCAAGAACTAAGATTCTCAAAGAAGCAAAATAACAAAACACAAGAAAACAGGAGAGGAGACACGAGGGAGGGAAGCATAGCTGGAAGCACACTGTGGGTAGGGGAGGCATATGAGACACAGGTAGAGACTATTAGGGAGAGTAGCAAGTGAAGCACAGAGTGGGACACAGGAGAAGAAGGAGGTGCAGACATGGGAAGAGACAGGAGCAGAGGAGGTGCAGACATGGGAAGAGACAGGAGCAGAGGAGGAGAAGGTGCAGACATGGGCAGACACAGGAGCGAAAAAAAGGTGTAGACACAGGAGCAGAGGAGGAGGTGCAGAAACAGGATCAGAAAAAAATGGATGGAAGCAGCTAAAGAGATAAAAATACACACCAGCACATAAAGGAGCAAAGAAAACCAAGGTAGAAAAACCATTAAAAAAAAACAAGAGCATGATGGTATTTGTTGTGAAGTAACTCTTAGTGCTTGGTGATGAGAGAAGGACAGTCTTCAGAAGAGTCCATGCCACAAGAGTTTGATGTGCTCCTAATATTGTTCTACGTACGACGTGAAAGCATTCATGTTTGTTCATTGTTTTCCCCCTTTCATTGTGTATAAATGGATGAACTTCCAACACTGTTAGTGACACTCTGAGGTCCCCCACTTAAACGGGCAGCAGCAATATGTCTTTCACCCTGGACGCCGGCACAGGCAGATGTTCAGGAGGTGGCATGCATGTGGAGAAAATCAGAGATGTCACGGGCACAGTGACATCCGCTAACAATAGGCAGGTAATATCTGCTGCACAGGAGAAATTGAATTCATCTCACCCTGTAAGTGAGCGGAGCGGGGGTTGTAATCCGCAACAATAACACAGAAGTAATTTAAAAGACACACAGAAGTGATTGGAAATCACTGTCCTCATACATATGTAATGTCTGGGTGATGGCAGAGATAAGGCTAAATCACAGTGATACCACCTAATGCCTGCAAATGCAGCAGGAGGGGGGGATCACTTGCCTTCAGCTCTCGCATTAAACTGTGGGAGAGAGAAGGAAAATGAATGTTAATCAGTAAGCTGTTGCCCTGCGTCTCTCTGAAGCTGTTATTTGTGTTGCCAGTTCCCCGTGTGAACCTCAATCAATTCGATTAGGAGGGGAGAATTAGTGCCTTGTGATTCAGTGGTCCTACCGCCGCGGGACCCTGCTGAGGCTTTCTCGGTAAGTAGAAAGCTGGCTCCGCTCTCACTCCGCTTCCCCGTTGACAGGATGCCTGGAGTTGTCACTGTCTGAATCTAATAACCCCACTATGGAACCCCCCACCCCCCTCTCTGCACTGTGCTCTTACTCAAGGGGCAATGTTAAAAGCATGCAGGGAGCAGTTTCTGAATGAAAGCCTAATGGATAAAATCTGAATCTTGCACTCTCTGAGAGCCCGAGTCTACTCCTTAAACCAATTATTGTTCTAGGTCAAACAAAACACCAGTCAAATATATGATATGGATTGTGAGAGCACACAGAAAACATTCACACCAGCTGAGGGGATGTCAATTGCTTATAAGTAATATCATATTCTGGCATTTAGGACACTGACCCCCAACAACTTGCTGATTCCTTTTGTTCTCCTTCTCAAAGGGAGTTGTAGAGTTGCAAAAATGCTACTTTGAAAATTTGCTCTGGAATTCACATCAGACTTTATTCCACAGCTTGTTGATTCAACAGACCAGTCATTGAGGAGTCAAAATGTTGAACTGCAATCACTTGGGTTACAGAGAATGGTGGGCGAGACTACCTCCCATCTGTGGTTGACCAGCACTCAGTCCAGAAGTGTCCTGCACCAGGCTGTCGTCTCCTCATTGTGGTCATGAGTGGTCCAGTCCCTTGGCTGGTTGGGGACTCCAGCCCATTCTGTGTGCAGGGAGCTGCCAAGTGGTCCTCTATATCTTTGTACAGTTCGGTGTTAGCACTTTTTGTAGCCCACCGCTGACTCCTGAGGGCCAGATTGGCCCCTTCAACTACCTGCTTGAACTTCACTGGTAGGGCCGTGTTCCTCTTTTCATCAAGGGGGTTGTTGAAAACACTTTGGGCAGTTTCGATAGTTTTTCTGCTGTGTCATATTTCTATTGTTCAGGCCTCAACTATTACTGTTGACCAATGCATGTCTTTTCAGACCTTGATTGCACTGCAGACGTATGAAACATGTGCATGTGCCATCATGTCCCTGAGTTGATGCATCTTGCCTGCCTACTGTTTATCTCCACTGTTGCATTGATAGTTTCGTTGTGTCTTGTTTCAAGTTTCTTGTTACCTTTTTACTGCACCTAAATTTAAAAAGACAATCTGTTGATCTGAGATATATATACAGTATACAGTGTGATTTATATGTGAAACAGAGGTATCTCAGGCCAAAGGTAATAAGTAAGATAAAAGCCAACAGACCAGACTTACTTTTCAGGTTGGTGCTTTTTCTAATCCTTCTTTCTTTACTGTGATCAACCTGTCTTCCTCCTCTGAGCTAATTTTTAATCATATGAGTACATTGTACGCATCATTCTGATGTCATCTCCCTCTCCGACAACCCTGCCTTACTGGCAATATTCATGAAAGCCTGAAGGAAAGACTTGACTTAACAAGTGCACAAAGAGAGAGAGCAATTTAATTGAAGATCCCTCTTATCAGTCAACCCATTCGAGTGGTATCTGAATGGTTCTTGTGTGAAAGGCTACAAATCTGTGAAATCTGGCCTACTGGGATTAACCTGGTTACTAGATTGGCTCCATTTGATGATTGAACACTTCATGTCTTCAGGCACAAGATCCTGGCAAGCCTTTTTTGAGGAACACAAAAAACAACAGCTCTGGTTTTGTTTGGCATCAAATTAGAATTGAATTAGTGGGACAATTCTCACAAACTGGGGCCCCTCCCCAATGATAACTGGGCTCTAAAATGATAAAGCCAATTGAACCCTCCTGTTGTCTTCATCTGTCAGCAATGGCAATGCTTTAATTATGATTATTTTGACCCGGTCCATGTTTAATCATCCAAAAGTTGTCAGAAACCAAAGATATACTAACAAACATTGCATATTTGTGTGTGTCTGTGTTTATGTCTATGTGTCTCTGTGTCTATGTCTGTGTGTGTGTGATGAAGCTTAAACATGTCTGACAGTTTCAAAGAAAGAAACAGTAAGCCATATCTGACACCATTTTACATCCATGTGTGACTGGTGGGTCAAACTGACCCAAACAGTATCTATGTGATACAAACGTGTAGGGGGGGTTCGCAAATATGTTAGATGAACAATTTTCAAATTATAGGTTGACTTCACTAACTGAGGCAAGCAGAAGAAATTTCATACTGAAAAAATACTTATAATTTAATTTTTAGAACTTAAAAATCTGACATGGGTCAATTTGACCCGAAGGGACAACAGGACGGTTAAAATATTACTTGGAAAGTCATATGCAGAGTTGTGATCCTCTTTCCTATGCTTGTGGCTTTTCAAAACAGCTTATTTCAATTTGTCTCCAATAAATATATATTGAGTTGCATTGATTTGTGAAAAGGCCATTGAAAAGACAGTTTTTTAAATTTCTATTCTGTTTCACTTCTATTCTGTTTCCTGACCCAAAAAATAATTTTTCTATGTAGCTCATGACATGGCAGGCATATACTTAGCCCCCCCCCTCCCCGCTGCTTTCTTTACACACATCCCATAAGCCTTGACAGTTGGTCAGCATATGCAATGTGATCCTGCAGGTGAATGCACCTGAGCAAAATACCGCCATCACTCCGTTTATTATTTACATACGTGGTATGAAACCAGCCTGTGGTTCTCACAGTGTCTGTTTGTTGCTGGTAAATCCTGAGACAGATGGTGCCTCGCCAATAACCGTGCAACGCTGTGTGCTGCAATGAATTTCCCTTACAATAAAGGGAACCTGAGGGGACGAACCGGCTCCAACCCATTGTACTGGATCACATTGCAGATTATGGAGATTTAACCAGGTACCTGGTGACAAATTACATTTTAAAAGCAACCTCCTCAACCCCTTTAGCCCTGCACAATTGCACCTGGAGCCTGAAAGCCCCACTGCATCACCCCTCCACTTCACTCTAATCCTTTATGACACAACCTTGTATTCCATCCATTTAGAGTCAGCTGCCAGACACACTGAGACCTAACTCCGACCATGTGTGCACGGCTGTGACAACTGCAGTATTCCAGATGCTGTCCACCTCCCCTTCAGCTCTCCTTTCTCCTTCTCTTGTCTCCCCTCATAAGTTTCACTGCACTTTACCCAACCAAAACCCTGGAGAACAGAATTGCCAGTCACTCGGCGCCCAGCAGATTGGACAGTGCAGCGCTTCATCTATGGTCACCAGTGTTAGTTGTGGGTTAGGATTAGGGTTGGGGGGGGGGGGTTAGGATTGAAGAGCTGATGGGAAAGCCATGTGCGGGATATGTAGCCATCCGTGAGCTCTGAGAGCCCCAACAGCCTTGTGAAAGGAGAAACTTGCTAAAGTGAGGCTTTGTGTGTGAAAATGTGTGCATTATCGTATTACACACACATTTAGCCAGCCAGCGGCGGTTAAATCAGTCATCTCTCGATGACTTTTCCTTACAGTCGCTCAAACGGTGAAGCAGAGTCAGTGCAGAACATCAAGATGTGAACATGCGGGTACCCAGTGAGTAAGATCGGTGGGGAGACAAAAAAGTGCCACATTATGCGCAACAACAAAGGACTGATTGGATGAGAAATGAGAAGTGGTTGGAGGAGGGTGAATTGGAGGGTCGTCAAACCAGTGTGGAATTGATGAACTCCTCCACAGCCACAGGAAGTTAAAAAAGTGACTGCACTGATTTTCCCTGTCTCCAAAATTTTCTCACTACCTTGAGGCCTCCCTACGCTGATGCTCGACTTCACTACACAGCTTACATTTGCAGGGAGTTTTGAACTGTCTGTCAGTCCACTTGACATTTCACCATCAGCGGCTTTTGAGATTTTCAGGCTTGTGTTTGCAGCTTGTTCCCTCACAGAGGCTTTTGTTGGAACTCAAGGAAAAAGCAGTTTTTAATCATTTACATTTTTTTTCGCCACCCAAATCCAACACTTGGGACTCTCTGATGACATCTCAATATGCGGTTATGCACGCGCTTGCATCATCATGCATCATGCACCGCAGCAATCACTGGTATTGTGGGATTCTCAAACAGCTATCTCGTGAATACATCACAGTGTTGGAGCGAAGAACAGTGCAGTTGCAATCCAATGCATCCAGAGCTATTCAAATGTAGATCCCAAGACAGCAAACCAAAGTGTGACGGCTCCTCACATGAGGAGCCTCATACTAAGTCCTCAACCACGGCTCTCACTGATTACTAAAACTAATGGAGAAAAATGAATAAAATGGGGGAAAAAAAAAACATTTTTTGGTGGCTAAAATAAAAATAAAAAATCCTGCTTAGATGCTGAATGAGTAGCAGCTTTATCCCAAACCCCTGTGTGATGATTTACAACCTCATGTGTTTGGGGATCGGGGCCTCACAAGGAAGAAACGCATGCATGCGTTAGTGATTTTAGAAACTCCATCATCTGAATTAGTACTCTCCCATATGGATTCAGAAGTCTGGAGTGAATGTCCAGACGAACACGGTCTTAAAAACTATTAACAGGATAATGCTCACTCTTTTTCTTTGGATGGCCCTGAACGCCTGGTGGTCAGACAGCTCGTACAATAAAGGCGAGCGCTGAAAGGAGACATAGTGTAGAGGGTCTCTGCGGGGCGACATAAAAGGACCAGTTTCTCTGGCACATTTGTGGCTAGCGGACCAAATTCAGACGATTTTAATGAATGTAACATTTACACAACTTCTGTTTTTGGGAATCCGACCATTTTAGGTATTTTAGTGGTCTTAAAATAGTAATAGGACCCAGAGCAGATGGCAGCAATACCGTCAAAGAATGATAGATTTTTCAGAGTGCAAATTTATTTCTTTGTTCCTTAACAAAAATAAAACTTGTGAACTGGCTTACATGACATGATGCTCGTGACTCAGCCCACTCCGATTGATTTTGGCAGCACACAGCCCCCTGAACTAGAATGAGTTTGACATTGCGGCTTCTAAATCCTTAAAACAACTAATTTGTGAACTGAATACATGAGGAAAAAAGGCCTGTTGCATTCAGGTCCCAAAAAACAAACACTGTTGGTCTGTAAGGGAGACAATGATTTATAAAGACTACATTTTCTCATAAAAATGCATTCAAATAAAGCTGGAAAAGGTCTCAGGCTAAAGGTGAAGATAACAAAGGGGCAATTAGCGTCTTGCATAGTAACTTTGGTTGAATTGGCAAAGGTTTCTGTCAAAACTGCTCAACCGCCTGGAAGATGTAGTTTATATCAATCCTCATTGACAAAAAGGTCTTTTTTTTCTTGGGATAGAACTGCTGTGGAGATATATACTGTTTACCTCCATGAAGGGCAGTTCATCGTTGGAGACAAAATGACTTTACAAGAAAGAAAAGAAGATATGAAAAAGACACCTTTACAGGACCCGGCAGGGGGTGGAGTGGGGGTAGGGGGGTGAATCCACAAACCAAATCAGTCACCTGCGCCACAACCCCTTGTTTTTATTGGTGCTGGTCAAAAGCAAATTTTACAGTGGCAGCAAGCAACCTACATTATCCGTTCATGAGAGAGAATGACAAATTGCACTGCTGATTCTCTTTACGATTACAACTCTTGACCGGTGGAATAAACCATAAGCATCTATCATCTACTGGCAGAGCTTTATCGATCAGTGCAGTGGTGCCAGTTTGACATCCGTGCACCGATTCAGAAAAACAGATTGGTCATGATGTCAATGTGTTACTCTCTAACTAATTAGGATGTTATGTGTGTTACGTGGAAAACTAGGCCCCAGGATAAATAAAGGTCAAATAAAATAAAATAAAAAGGGTTTTATCATCTCCAAACTTATTTACTTTTTCTAGCAGTAGAATCAATGCAGGCAGAGGGACCAGCCCAACATGTGTCTGATTATAGCTCGGTCATGTGTCAGTGAGTTGGGGTGGGGGGTGGGCAGGGACTTGCATTCCAATCACTAACACCATAAGGCTTTTCTGTCAGCCGACGACATGTGGTCACATCTCATCACTCTATTTACCTCGACACACACACTTGTCCCAGGATAATTGGGGATCACCACCCCTGAGCTCTTCCAATTACATGTTCACTTCAAAGAAGGAATAAATAAATCTGTTGTGTGTCTGTGTGAGTGTGAAGCTGGTGTGTGTGTGTGTGTGTGTGTGTGTGTGTGTGTGTGTGTGTGAGACGGGTATAATTGTCAGAATACTTAAAAATTG
>JAUESE010102020.1:0-11485 GCA_032274725.1 Malacoctenus triangulatus | reverse complement strand
AAAGGATTGTTGCAAGCCAGGTGTGTGAACACCTACACTCAAACACTTTATTTGAGGTCTTTCAGACAGGATTCAGAACCCATCACAGTACAGAGACAGCTCTGGTCAGAGTGACAAATGGTCTTCTTGTAGCTTCGGATAAAAGACTGTTACAGTCCTTGTCATGTTCGATCTCAGTGCTGGATTCGATACCATTGACCATAGTATCTTACTGCACATGTTGCAGCATCTCGTTGGTATTAGGGGAACAGCACTGAACTGGTTTAAGTCCTACCTATCAGATAGACTCTGTTTTGTTCACATTAAAGATAGTTCTTCACCTTACACCAGTGGCAGTTATGGAATTCCACAGGGCGCTGTATTTAGACCCATACTGTTCACACAATACATGTTCCCTGTTGGACACATTATGAGAAAACACCAAGAAGTTTCATTGCTATGCAGATGACACACAGATGTACTTATTGCTAAAACCCGACAACACAAATCAGCTTCTCAAATTTGAAGCTTGTCTTAAAGATATAAAAGCCTGGATGGGTCACGACCTTCTGCTCCTCAATCCTGATGAAATGGAAGTTATAGTTTTTGTCCAAAAACTGCAAGAAAAACTATCAGAAAAGGTGATCACATTGGATGGCATTGCTTTAGTCTCTCAAAGTTAAAAACTTAGGGGACATATCAAAACATATTTGATCAGAACTTGTGCTTCCATTTGCGCATTAAACAAGTCTGCAGGACTTGTTTTTTTTCGAAAAATTAGTTTATGCATTTGTCAGATCTAGATTAGATTGTTGCATCTCTTTATCGGGATGCGGAAAATACTCGTTGAAGAGTCTACAGCTGATTCAAAATGCAGCAGCAAGAGTGCTGACAGGAACCAACAGAAGAGATCACATTTCTCCAATATTATTTTCTCTTCACTGGCTCCCAGTGAAATTTAGAGTAGAATTTAAGATCTTTCTCTTCACCTACAAAGCTTTATACAACGAAGCCCCCTGATATTTTGGGGAGCTGTTGGTGCCATATCAGCCTAGTAGAACTCTTCGTTCTCAAAGTGCTGGACTATTGGAAGTTCCTAGAATATCAAAAAGTAGAATGGGAGGCAGAGCTTTCAGCTATCAGGCTCCTCTGCTGTGGAACAAACTTCCAATGGCAGCTCGAGAAGCAATCACAGTCTCTGCTTTCAAGAACAGTCTGAAAACTTTTTTATTTCACAAAGCTTATAATTAACCTGAAACACTCTTTCATGTTGCTACTGCATGTCACTAACCCCATGTGTCTGCCCTGTAGTCCGTCCTCTGTCCTTTTTGTATCTCCCTTATGTAGGTTCTGGGCCGCAATAAGGAATATGATGTGCAGTACTCCATGCCTTCAGCAAGACTGCAGCATGTGGATTAACGACCCTAACCAGTGCCAACCTCTATGTTTGGTGAAACTACTCGCTGCTTTCCTATTCTTCTCTTTCTATCCACTAGCCCTAACCAGCGAAGGCAGTAAGCCACCACCTCTGAGTCTAGTCCTGCTGGAGATTTCTTCCTGTTAAAAGGGAGTTTTTCCTCTCCACTGTCACTTTTCACTTGCTCATGTGGACTTGTTGGGTTTCTTCATGACTGATGTATAGCGCCATGAATGGCTTTGTTGTATATGACGCTTTATAAAAAAAGTTAAATTGAATTGAAAAAGTCAAACTCTGATGAAGAGCTGAGTATTAGCAGCCAGACCTGCCTCATGGCGAAACATCTCTCGTGGAGTATCTTTGTGAAGCTCAAAGGTGACATCGCTGCTTTCTCTGAAGGATTTGCTCCTTTTGGCTCCTCCTGCTTTTACCTGAACGGTTCACAACTCAGCATGAAATGGCCCACATCTCATTTCCATTTTACAAACTTTTACCACTTGTGTCTGAGATCTTGCTCTTTTGATCTATCTTTCTTTATCTCATTAACATGACGGCAACATACTTGAACTCCTCCACTTGAGACAAGACATAACCTTTTTGGAAAAATACAAAGACGAAAAAACACCAGGCAGTGTGACGCCTTCTCTTTTCTGTGCAAAACAACAGAACACCCTCCTCCACAGGTGGAGGTTGTGAGACAAGGCTGAAAGCTTGAGGCAATTATGTTGCTCTTTAAGCTCATGGTTGTTGAGAAAAGAACTAAAAGTTTTTTCAGGGTAAATTATGAAGTTGGTAAATTTATGCTGCAGTAAGTGGAAGGATAAAAATAAAAGAAAAAAAACATCTGAATGTGTTGATTCAGTCATTCACTCCCACTTGTCTTCTATACCACCTAATCCATTCAGGAAGGGCCAATGCTAGTCTATCACTTTCACACACACACACACACACACACACACACACACACACACACACACACACACGCGCTCACCACCACACCACCATGCAGCACACCTCAGTAACTAAACAGGAGTGTTTCACCAGTGCAATGAACACACTTAACTTTGTTTCCCGATGCCTCCGGGGTGGTCAGCATAACAGAATGCAGAACCGTCTGTGTGCACCGAGGCTGCACTAATGTATCAAACACAGGGGTAATTCATTGCAATTAGCGGCAACTCATTTAGGTAAGTAATGTCACCACAACCGCTGATGAGAAGCAATCTAGTCACAAGGCAGGGTTTCTTTGTGGAAGGAGAGCAAGTGTTGCATTTTCTGTGAGTGACTACAAAACAATGAAACAGTTCAAGCATCTGGGTGTTTACATTCTGCTAACTGTCTGGACCAGAGCTCCCACTCACAGCCTCCTAATCGGAACAACAAAAACAACAGAAAAAAAAAAAGCTCCTCATGAAAGAAGGAAGCCTGGTGCAGTTTCAACAGGTCGTGGACATTTACAAAGTGCTTCTTTTAATATCTAGGTAAAAGAAAAGTACCCAGCTTGTGGGGGACAAATGGCTGTGTTTGCAAATTCTAATATTATTTATGAAGTATTTGAAAATGCCATACATGAGGGAACTATTGCACAATGCGATCAGTATGCCAATGCCATGTGATGCACTTTTGAGACATACAGATAGATAGAAAGATAGATATACACACGCCCAACAGTTTACCTTGTGATTGTGCATGATTTCAGCTCCTGTGGTGGCCAAACGTATTCCTCCACCTGCCACATGTACGACAGCCTTTTCTCACTGAAATGTTTACTGGATGAAGACTTTTTCTGAAACAGCACCATCTGTATGGGAGGCGTTTTTGGAAACAAATGCATCTCTGTGTAGACTGGGGCTGAGTCTTCCTGACTCACTTGTGCTTTGATTCTTAGTGAGTCTGTGCATAATGCTAATTCAATAGTAGCAGGCTGGCTATAGTTGTCGGCCTCCCTCTAACTCAGCACGTTAGCCTGCTCAGTGTGTGGGATGATGTCGAAGCCATATTTCCATGCAGGTGTTGGGTGCACACGTTGAACCACAGAGTCGCCTCCTCACCTCCTGCAGCATGCTGTTTGCTTTGTAAACATGACATTCGCTTCCTGCAACTGTTGACCAACACAAGCTGTTTGAAAAGGAATGGAAAAAATGTGACTAAAGTGCCCACGAGCCCATGGAGCTGCAGAGGTGCTGGAGTTGGTCCTCTGCTGACTCCAATCATGACCTCACCCTGATCAGGATCACAGGAGGATGGGCTGTTTTGAGAGAGTGTGTGTGCACCCTCTTGCGTCAGTGTGTGTGTTTCATCAGAAAAGACATGTTCGCATATTTTTAGACGGCCAGCGATGGTGCCCGCTAATTTCATCAAACCCTGAAATCCCTCTCTGTCAAAACAATGGAGGCTCTCTGCAGAAATGGAGGGGTGGAGCACGCTTCCCTCAGGTAGCTACCATGAGGAGCTGGCAGATGGAGGCTGCAGCTGTTCTCAGGTAGGAGCGCAGGCTGGAGCTTGGCTGGCGCTCCCTCCGGGCCAAGCCCATCCCAGCAGGGAATTTGCAGCCTGGCCTCTTTCACATTGGCAGCCTCTCAGACTGGGCTGCGACCGGAGCTAAAGGTTCACACTTCTCCCCCTGTGCCGCTTCCTCTCGGCGCCTTTTTTCCCCTCGTTTGAACCTGAGCAGAGCTCCAGAAAATGCTCACCTGCTCCAAAGGCAAGGGGAGAAAATAAACTCATTTAAATTTGTGTTTAATCACCGTCTTACAGGAACTCTGTGTTTGGAGCATTTGGTTGGAAGTTGTACACATTTTTAATCTGCTGTTGACTCAACCTGGAGCACTGCTGCTTCATCCTAAAACAAGACTGCAGTTTACTTAGATATTCAGGAACACAACCAAAATTGGGAGCTTTTTTTTCTCACACAGTCAATTAAAATTTCTTCATGTTGAAACAAAAAGGACTGGCTGGATGGCACAAGGACACAAAATGTGAAGGCAAAATCCTCACGTTGTCCTTCCTAAATAGAGAAACATGGCTGCAGCTGCTGTGCAGCATTTTTTTTTCTCACTCATTGATCCATCTGACAAATGTGGATTGACCAGAGTTCAATGAAACAATATGGACCAAACGAAAAAGAATGAACCAGGGAAGACTTGATCTAAACATTTAAAGCTTGTGTTCCTCTGTCCTATATGTGTAAACTGGTGTAGTGCAGTGAAATCATGGGATCATCTGAAGGAGTCTTTCCTAACGTCTGTAACTTTGTAGTTTCTATCCGTGCGTCAGGCCTTTCAACAGGTTTTACTTTTTCTCACCTGCAACAACTAATGAGGCCTTTTATATGTTTTGAGCTGGCAAGTATAAAAAATAGTATTAAATGTCAGTATCAGTACAAAAGAATATTAAATGTCAGTATCAGAGAGAGTAAAAATACCTGCTGCTCTGTACGTAACATAAGATGTGCTCAGCAGCCACTTTCTACTGTAGAAACAGATCCGAGCTGAGACTCAGGATTTTCAAACGAGTTCAGTCTCATATTACACATGGCCTCCAAAAGACACAGTTTGAATATGTCTCGAGAAAAAAGAAAAAAGCTGTCATCTAAACTAATCCTTTTGTTGACTCAATGTTTGCCAAAAGTGCAGCCTTAGAGAAAACTTAGAACTTAGAAAACAAAAAGCATGTTTCATAGCTACAAAGTGTGTGCTGTCTAGAGAGACTGAATAAGGCAGGTGTAGTTTACTCACTTATGCATTGTTCACCTAATAAGCAGAGAGTTGGTTCAAGAGCATTCTGAGTTACATTTTAATTTTATAATGAATCAAAATGAAGCTTTTGTGACTTATGTTACACAAAAAGTAACTCAACACAGTGAGCAGATCCAAAGACACAAGACGTTCTCACCGAGTGAAACACTCAAATGATTTGAAATGCCATTAAAACTTTATGTGCTTTATGCAGTCTGCATTGTTCACTTTAATGCGTTTTTCACTCAAACCGTGCCGGCGTGCTGCGCCCTATGTCGTCACCCACAGTTGTCATGGAAACATGAAGCTCTGCTGAATCAGCTCAGCCCGTTAAAAAAAAAAAACAACCTTCTGCTTTTGCTGCCACTCTGGTTTGCTCATGACAGTGGATGTGTTGGCCAACGTTCACAATGTTTTTGGTGATTCAGAGATCAGTGAAATTGTGTGATTCCTTTTTCAGAGGACGATTTGGTGACTCTGGGACTCTTGGAACGTCCTTCCAACAGTAAAACGCAGTGAGTCTCGCTGCCTGAAGAAAACACTGACTTAAGTTTAAAGGTTGGAAAATAATCCCTCCCTGTAGAAGCCTTACGGGAAAAAAATGTTAACATCGTCCAAACTAAATCTTTATGTAAATTGAATTTTGTGGAATATTTTGGTGGAATATTTTGTATATTTTACTGACAACATATTTATTCCAATGCACAGTGACTGCACAAACAGATCAAAAAAAGGAAAAAAAAGACAGCTGCAAGTCTCCATTCTCTGCCAAAAGCCTTTTTTGCACACTTCGCATCTGATTTGTCTCGGAGCTTAAAGATCCTTCTGTAACTGTCTGCTGCCCTCCATCTACATTGCCTCCTTTGTGACTGGAATAGCATTAATAGGAGGAATGGGTGAACGATGTGGCTTTTAGGTAATTCACCTCATCTCTCTGGCTTTGTGGCAACACTAAGGGTCCAACATGAATTGTCCATTTGACATGTGCCTGCTAATACGTTCAGAATAATTCCGAACAGTCTGCTCTGATTGGTGTGCTGTCACTGCTGCATCTTCACACTAGGAAGCAGTCATTTAAATGGCTTTGCACCAGGAACAGGATGTTGTTGGTTGTTAGAATGTTTTTCTTTCCCCTCCAGTTTCAGGTGAAGAGACAAAAAAGGCGACGACATCAGGGGGGCCGTTGACTGCAGTGCTGCCAAGTTGGAAGGAAAGTCGCACAGGAGTGTTGTGGAGGGGAGTTAAATAACCTGGGATTCAAAGCTGGCATGATGATTATACCTGTTGTGTCTATTAAAGTGTTATGACACAGAGAGGAAAACCTCAAGGAATATCATTGTACAGAAATCCATCAGTATCGATTGATCCTGAAGGGAGAAGTCGCTGAAAGGGTGAACTCCAGCTTCCTCAGACTGTTGGATGCTCCAAAACACCTGCTTTAAATGAGCGTGATGTTATCGAGCTCTGAAGAAGCTTGGCTGGTACCCACCCGTGTGATTCAAGTGTGCCAAGTCACCAGGACTGGAGGAAAACATCCCCTCGGTTGACAATATACATTGGTGTATGTGCTTTCTTTGTGCAAGGGGGGGGTTAGGGGTCTTGCTAAAGACTCTCTCAGTTCAGTGTTATAACAAGGTTACTTGCTTGTGGATGCACAAAATCAGATCCTACTCGTTCTTAACGAAAGTTATTATTTCTTCGGATTTCTGGTCAGAAAGGTGGCATGTATATGAATGCGTGACAGCAATAGCTTACTTAATTTAACACTTGCTGGCAAGCTAATGTAAATTTAAATCTTTAAATCCTGTATATGTCAGCTCTTACAGTTGTACAATGTGTGAGTGGTTCCGCTCACTTCAGCTTTTCTTCTATCCTGGTGAAGTTGCTTTGTGTGAAAGCAACACTTGCTGCCTTTTTTTTTTCCACATTACAAGCATAAAACCTTCTCATAACTGGCTTCTGGAGCCTCTTCCTGCCCTCACCTCTTATTTGGCTTGGTGATCATGCATACAGATTGTAAAAACAGTGGTGTTTTCACAATCTGAGCAGGTAAACAAGTCATGTTCTCTCTTCCAATGATCCATCAGGCAGTGTTCATGCTATGATATCACGATCACCCGCTTCCTATTGTCTACAATGTCTGAGTATCTCACTCTGAATGAGCGCCTGCGGTAAATAGGCAACCTTTCAACTCCACCAGGTTTTCATTGAGAAACATGACAAAGCAGAGCGCACGTAATGTAACTTCCAATAAAGAGAGGTTGTTGCAGCCACAGTTCGCTGCAAAAGTAGATCAAGGTCAAAATACTATCAGTGCTCGAGAGGGCTGGAGTGTTTTAATGTGTCATATGTGATAAAAGATTTACTTTAAAAAATAAGTGTGTCAGCTTCAGGTGAAGTTCTGTGATACCACAAACCTAATCCTACTTTTTCATGTCCTGGTTTTCTGTGGCAGTGAACCTTTGCTCAGGATCTGGAACAGGTCATCTCAGCTTCTGTTTGTTTGCTCAGGTTCACTCAGTATGCTCACTTTGAAGCGGCTGGGAACCAAAAAGCATCTTTCACACGGAGACGTGCAGCATTGATCAGTGGTTCTCAGCCTTCTTCAGCGATGTTCCCCCTTGTGAGTCTTTTTAGCAGAATTCCCCCAAAACAGCACACAAGATTTGGTTGCAAGCAAAGTTGGAAAACACAGTGCTGTGCCATCCGTGACTGCTTTATTCTTTATGATAAGTTATTGTAACCGAAAGTGTCACTTTTATATGCCAAATTAATCATAAATTTAAAAAAAATGCTTCAATAAAATGATTGTCTTCAAATACTTCCTGTACCTGGTAAAAAGCTATTTTACAGTATTTATGCATCGGTTCCATTCTCTGTCAACTTTTTCCAAGCATTCTCCTGGAACGTCTTCACCCTTTTTGAGAACCAATAGATGAGAATGGTAATTTGACATCAGCCTCTTTGTCTCGCCAGTTTGAGGTTCTTTCGAAAATTCTAATTGAGGTGATCTAAACTAAATAACTTTGACAATTATCTTTATTCAGTGTAAAATCTCCTTGTGTCAATTGGATCAAGGCTAGTTAAACCTTGAAGAAAAGTCTTACAGTCCGCAACAGTGCCAATCATTTTGAATTAAACAACATTCAGATTTTTGTGTGCCCACAATGTGAATGCATCTCTCAAAGCAAAAAGTCCAAGAAGCAACATGAGAGAAGGAAGACTGTTTCTGAGCCCACTTTTACACACCAGCAAAATCTTACTCGATCAGTAAAACCAATTTAAAAGTCGAGACACAACAAAAATGTTCCAGTAGTCAAACTCATCAATGTGAATAAAGGTCATTGTCGGTGAAAGCAGGTGTAGGTTTTTCAGCTTTAAATCAGACACATTTCTGGGGCAGATGCTGCAAAGATATAGGGAGTTGTTAATAAAACGTTTCACGTAGAAACTCTGCTGATCTCCAAACATTCCAAAATTGTGTAATAAGACGATGATTTGTTGAAAAATTTGGCTGATTCTCGGCTTGCTGGAACTGAGTTAACTCTCAGGCACATTCTGTATGTTCCACATGTTCAGTACATTCGGACTTCTTTAACCTGCTTGTTAGAGGCGTGCTCAATTCTGTGCAGTGGCACCGAGTCCACAGAGGAACACACAGGAGATGAGGGGAAAGCAAACTCATTTACTTAAGGCCGGAGCGGATATTTCCTGGCTGCTCGGAGAGTTTAGCACCAGTGTTTGGTGAATGCGCTCACTGGTATGCCTGGTGGAGACAAAACTTTTCATTATCATGAACAAAACTTCTGTGAAACAAGTCTGTATGAGAGCAAATGACAACCAGTGAGCTGCCGTCTCGGTTTTATGTTCAGATTATCATTACAGTTGCTGCTTGACTCTCTTTCCATGTATTCATCACAGTTCGTGCGCTCGCTTGGAATGTGTAATTGTAAATTTACTTCTCTGAATTATTAATTATACTGTCATGCAACATGTTTAGAGATATTTCATTTAAATAATATGTAATTATTCCTTTTATTTTTCCTCTTGCAATGACCACTCAACAATAATATCGTAATCATAGAGAGAATATTTTAGGCTCTCCGTTTATTCGTTGCTGTCTCTCAGAGTACTGGAGCATAAAATTGGAATATCATTCCATGCTGGTGTTTGCAGAGGAAAGGAAATTCATTTGATGGCTGCAACTCAATTGTATATTTAGTAATTGCTATAAAAGGTACTGGGGAAGAACCAAAGTGTTTAAGCAGGATAGCTTTTTCATTTTCTAATTTGATGGCTTCTTCTTTGCTGTCAGACCTTGTCTGTCAAAGCAACGACTCCCAGAGAATTTTCAAGGTGTGTCAATATTGCAACACATTTGATTTTTAGTCAGGCAAATCACACTTAAATGGCTCAATGCAGTAAAGGCACATGCAGCTATGTTTCCAAACTTCACTTTATGTAATAATTCATCTTTTTTTAAGACCACAATTAATAACTGAAAAGCTGAAATTTCATAAGGAATCTCGTCATTTCTTTTCTCCTTTTTTTTATGTTCAAGTTGATGAATGATACAATTTTGTATTTTTTGTGCTCTTTCATCACACAACAAATTCCTTTCCTTGTTTTAATATAATACAGGGGCTTAACCAGTCAATATGAGAATAATTTTCAATTTCTAGGTTGTAAAAAACTCTCCTAAATAACCGACAGCTTCACTTCCCCCCTGCTATGGTCCCTCTGACCTTTGCGCATCACTTTCTCTTGTTTTGAATGACCTGAATCAGTCACAGTGGCTTTGTTCTTATTCCAGGCCTCCTCAGCCTAGAGTTCTGGGAAAAGTTACTTTCTACTCTTTTTTTGGTCCAACAAAAATGAGCTTTATCATTCAAATGTGTGCAATGTTGGACTTTTTTCTGCTTGTCTTTGGCCTGTAGTTGGAGTCCAATGGCACAGAAAGGTGTTGCAGTGTTTGTTAGGCCACTGAGCCTGTTGGTGGAGCAGTTAGCAGTGAGTTTGTCAGTGTGCACTTGCACATGAAGCTGTAGAAGCAGAAAATTCATGTCACACTGTTATACACTGTATTGAGTAATTGGTTTTCGGATGCAGTTCACTGTATGCCCATAACATTCCAACTGTGCAAATATTGATTCTCTCCCATTATAGGAAAGCTACTGACACAGTAGAAAATGAGGCACAAGCAAATAAAGTGACTGCATACAGACATTTGTATTCTATTGCAGGGTCACTTTTAGCTAAGCCCCTTCCTCCAATTAACCTGCACTTGTCTTCTGATTGGTCAGTTTTTAAGACTTGCCGCTGTTCTCAGCCTGCCAGAATACAGCGTCGAGGAGCAGCTGATGCAGACAACGGACAAGTCCAGGGGACACCTTGGAAAGGTACATCAAGGTAAACACAGGGAGACGATGATACCTGTGCTCAAGCTCACAGACATCTGATTTTCACAAGATAACATCAGCTGAAGACACCGTGATTGTGCCTGTGTACACACAGGGTGGACATGCAAACACCACACACCAAGGATTAGACTGGGGAACTGCTTGCTGCAAAATGTAACATGAGTGTAACATCCTCAAGATCTGGGAAGTTCAATTCACGCTGAAAAAACACAGCAGTAAATTCTCGGTCTAATTCTGAGCTACTAGTTTGACTTCAGATGGTGACCGCTCAGGGTTGACCCCTGCCCCGGGTCGGGTCCTGACTCCCAACTCTTCGGTAGAACGATGCATTGAAAGTAGCATCCTGAGGCCGTGACCTACCAAAGCTCTGTGTGAGTAACAAATGCACAAACTTGATCATGTGAGCAAATATTTCTGCCAGCGGCAGGAAGTGGCCCACACTGTCCATTCAGCGCATTTGTCTTCATGAATATATAATATCATGCCTTTCAACCAGATTGCACAGAATACTTGGAGGAGCTTATGCTCATTGATTAATTTAGCATGCACAAGGTTCACTCAAAGTATTTACGTTGTTCGAAACTGTGCCTTCAATTCCCTCTATTGAAAAGATGCAAATCTCTTTATCAGTTTGTCTTTTTTCTAACATGTTACTCTTTTTTCTCGCAGACTGCTAATTCGAACTTTGTCACTAATTCTTAACTTGTACCAGTTAGACAAAACATACCACTCGGACCCTGAACTGAACCAAATGTTGTTGTTTTTTTTTTTTTTTTTCAAAAATGGGGATATCTTTATTGCCATTTTTGTGGGTTCTTGTTCTCTTGGGTTTCTACAATTGGAAGAACATATTTTTTCAATCTATCTATCTATCTATCTATCTATCTATCTATCTATCTATCTATCTATCTATCTATCTATCTATCTATCTA
>JAUESE010101989.1:0-11488 GCA_032274725.1 Malacoctenus triangulatus | reverse complement strand
GATCAGTAGAACGTTATTTTTAGTTAAAAATACTGTCAAAAAAAGAGGAAAAAGTCACGTTGCTGATGAAGCTATTTTAAACTGGTTGTTTTCGTAAACGTAATAAACAGTTGGCACTTTTTCTCTGAAGAAAATAACTGAACAGAATAAAAGTCAAATGTAAACATATGCGCCTAAATCTATATCTGTTTTTAATTTGATTTTAATATGATACAAACAGAACAGAAAACATCGTCTTAAAGGAACAGTCGTCCCCACTCTAAACCAAACGAGCTCTCTCCTACCTGTAAAAAACTCCTTTGAATTTTTCAGCTTCTTACATTGCTGTACTTTATCAGTTGTTTTGGGGAGGGACCGGGTGGAAACAGTTTGTCACTCGACCTTTCAGTGATGTCTTTGGGTGGTTTGTTCTTTCAGAGAAAGAGAGGAGGGGGAGGGGAGCGGATGCAGGTCACCAAAATATATTGAACTACCTGAAAGGAAATACAGTGAGCATTTCTTCCAAAGAGGTGGTTCGCACCCCAGCATGAATGAAGCCTAAGTTTGGCTGCATGTTGCAACTGACCGACCCCAACAAGGCCCACCGTTGTCTGCTGTCGGTCCCTCTCTCTCTCTCTCTCTCTCTCTCTCTCTCTCTCTCTCTCTCTCTCTCTCTCTCTCTCTCTCTCTCTCTCTCTCACTCCCCCCTTCCTACATTCCACACAGGTTTGATATCCTTTTGCTTAACAACAGACAAGCATGCTGCTAACAGAGGCACACTAAGGCTGTTTATGAGTGCAAACAGCAGGTTCAAGGTAAAGGAACCATTCAAGCTGATGGTGTTCCCAGTGAAAGTGAAAACAGGAAGTTGATTCAGACTTTCAAAGTACTGTGTGTCAGACTTGGGTAATGCCACCTCTGTGTGTTGCACAGTGGCTGGTTGGTCGCCAGCCGGTCGCTGCCGTCCTCGTGTGCAGCGCTGTATTGACCATGAGCCGAACCTGTGGCTGCCTTTTCTCTTATTAAACTGCGTGCAGTTGTTTGAATCACCGTAGAATTTCGAGGCAGAAAAAGGAACATATCGGGGGGGGGGGTCTCCTCTCCACCTCCCAACCCCACCCACATCTCTTGGAGAAAAATCTTCTGTGGCACCATTTCAGTGTAAACTTGACTACTTACTTGGCTTTTCGAGGTCGTTGAGCACAAAAATCAGCGTGTGAATCATCCGATCTGTGCGATCTGATGACTGTCTGTGAACAGGTCTGCTCAGTGTCTAGTTTTAGGACCTTTTTTCTAATTTTTTCACCAAAAGATCATTTGTATTGAAGTCGGGCTAAATGAGATTAGTTTGATTTGAAGAAAATGGGGAGAAAAGATGAATGGTGAGTTAAGAAATATACTGAGAAATGTAGTTTTAAGGTTACCAGTCAAACCCAGAGTCAGGTAGAGCAACTGTTTTCTAAAAACAATTTTCCTGTGCGTAACAGGCAAGTTTTGGACCAGTTGAACATTATTTCAGTCATCATTTGATCATGAAATATCACGTTTTGTCATTGGCGTTTCAACTTCTTCTCTCTTTCTTTGCTTTGCTGGTTTTTGTTCTGTTTAAAAAAGTTTCTCATGCACAGTTTTTCAATTTTTATTGAATCTTTTCACTACTACTCAAAGAATCGACTCCTCAATCTGTCTTGGTGAAGGCTAGTTCTTACCCAGGCGCGATAACATGTGCTTCAACACGAAAACATTTTCTGGTATTTGATGTTAAGTGAAGTTTAAACTCAGCCAGTTCAGCAGCCAAATGAATTCTTTAGTGTTTCAGCACAAATAAAGGAACTTTTGAACTTTTTCACATTTTTTTGTAACAAGAGGCTTCACAGCTCCCACTTCCCGATCAGACACTATCTCTGTTTTGCTGGAGAATGAGGAGGAGCTGCTGACTCAGCTGGCTAACCTGCATGATTGGCCTGGACCAGCATGAATAGCTGATTGTAAACATGTATAGATCGTGATTTACCAACTTTCCAAACAAGTGCTTAATTACGTGTTCGTGCAAAGGAATCACAGTTTATGTTTGCAGGTGATCAAGAAAGAATAATGTTGTGATCGACACCTGTGCACAGGAGCAGTGAGATGAGGGGTTTACACATTACATCGATGAGTTCACCACCAAAACACTGAATGGAAAGCTGAGCATCTGAGATAGTCAAATTATATGTGAGAGCAGAGCGTGGCATTAGTTTGTTGGCAGAGAGAGTTGGGGAACAAAGAGGGAAATTACTGTGGGAAAAAAAAAGTGTGAAAGAGGCACAATTTAAGAGCTGTAGTCAACAAGACCCAAGAGGGAGACTAAAACTAACTAAACTGAACTAACTGTTCAGAATGGAGGTCTCAGTGCACCAAGTTACTAAACCACCGACACAACGAAAGCGGATTCATTCTTGTTTGAGTGGAAACACACAAAAAAAGTCAGATCTTGCTTGTTATTCCATTGCCATCGATTTATTTTATCATTTGTGTTAGTAACAGGTATTGGAACGCTGTATTGCTGTGTTGCATGGCCAAGGTAACGCAATGCAGGATCAGTTTTTGAAAGGAGGAACAAATGTTTCCTTTTTCTTTCACTTGCAGTAATTGGTTTTCTTCTTCTATCGTGGAGTTTGATGAATTTTAATGTAGTATATGTATATGTCAGTTATTTGAACTATGAGGGGGTCGGTCATCCATGGTCACACTGTGTAATACAGGTCAATCTGTTGCTGCTGATGGTGAAGCATCTCTTCATATTCCCATTGTGGAAACGCATCCTGAGCAGCAACCTGCGACAGGGTTCAGTCTCAGGCCCCACCCATGCCGAAAACACTTCCTGTAAACATTTCCACCCACGTGAAGATGAGACTGTAAAACAGGAGAAATGAACAAGAAGCAGAACTCACCTGACCGATTGTGGATGTGGATTGGGGGAGACTGTCTGGATGGAGAAACAGAAGGCAGTTTTCTGGACTTTCACAGTTTGACAGAACCAGAGTGTCTGAAGATTCATCGACTCAAGGAGCAAAATTTTCATTTCAATCGATGGAAACTCCCTCACAACGTGGAGTATAATCAATAACACTCTGGTAAAAACTAGTGGATACACTGAAACCCGTCTTCATGTGGATGAGACCTTGGACGCTTTACAGTCACTTGCCTTTTCTGATCACTGTTCCCTCATGCTCGTGTGGTAACACTGAATTCGCATGCTGAATGAAGCAAAAGGTGATTCAAGTTCTAATAACATAAATACACTTTTGCATTGCTCAACGCTCTCTAATTACAGGGGCACACTTGTATTGCAGCGGTTGTTGTAGGTGTGTTTTGGTTCTAATGAAAAATTCACAGCAGAAATGGTGTTCATAGGGGTTGTTAAACAATTCAAACTGGTATATGTACAGTCGTGCTGTGCAGAGTAATGGATTCAAAACCCCAAACTTTGATGTACAATTCATGGGCTTGCCTAGCATCACATTCAGTAGTATGCATACTGTCACATTACTGAGCACCACCTGGGGCTGTGACACAAATGCTGGTACAAATGTGTGTATTCACTCTCTGAGGTGGTATTCCCACGTTTTCCTTGTCAGTTTGGCTTTCAGCTCTGCTGTGCACATGTTTCGAACCAATGTGTGCCATCGTGCCTGTCAGAACGACACAACGACAGAGTTATTTTCACCTGCTGGATGGCAGGCCAGCGCACAGTAGAGCAGCTCTGAATCTGGGAGCAAATGTGGGAAAAAATAATAAATCCTACCTGTACTTCTCCCTCAGGATGAGCGTGTGTGTGTGGTGGGGAGGGATGGCAATCAAATTATTAGTGATGGTCAGCAGTCCGTCAGTGATGATTGAGATTAACTGAGGTCCCAACCATGCCGACACACTGGCTCTTGCTTGAACCAAACCCAAAGGTATGAACGGGGGACCGTGTAGGTTTCATGTCGCATAGATCTTCGTGTGTGTTGTAAACGAACAAGTTGATGCTGGCCAAGTGAGAAGCTGAGATTTCCTTCTCTTCCAGCTGCATCCGGAGCATAGGTTCAGAACCAAGACCATCCTGGTGTGAACGCAGCTCGAGCAATCTCATGTTATCGTTTTTTAGACTGTGGGAGGAAATTAGGTACACAAACTTCACATAGTGAAGGAGTCTGCTAACACATGCAACTAACTCACTTTTAAAGACAATGTAGCTGGATGGGACTCTAAAAATTGTGCTCTATAATGTTGCTGATGCTGCACCTTGATCGACCCCTTTCATCGCTCTGCTCCTCGTGCGAGAAGCATTTATTCACAAGTCACCCTGTCTTACTGTGAGTTTAAGCATCTCTGACAATTTTTTTCCACCAACATTTGGCTTCACTCAACTTTACTTCTGCTATGAAGAAGTTTATTTACTATGTCAAAGCAGCCAGGATCCCGAGCCATTAGGGATGCTTTAATATAAGACCCAGTGGGAGCTGGAGGGTTGGCTTTAATTTTATCCCTGAAACTCCCTGCGAGCCACTTAATAGCTAATTCCGAAGCTTCGGGTGGGCTGAGGGGAATGCACGTAGACACACGTGTGCCTTTTGAAACCCACAGCCTGGCTTCGGCGCGGCACCGCCAACGCAAAGTGCTTGGGCCAGCATCTTTTCCCCCTGTTGCTGGTTATTAGGCCGCTGTTGTTGCTGCTGTCACTGCTCATTTCCAACGGCGTTTCAGCAGACGCAAGAGAAAGGGGCTAAAACACGGTATCGCTCTGGTCATAAAGTCTGCCGCAATTAGGTTTTACATGCTGGAGCGAGTCAGAAAATTCCCTGACGTGACGAGAAATAAATTGCCAGCTTTCGAATCAGCTCCAGCGTTGGAGCACCGTGGTGCTGAAGCGCTCACAATGGGATGAAGTAGCTTCATCGGCCAAGGATTAAGACCAGCGTGGACTTTTGGTGCACCTGATTTGAAGCTGCTACTTATTTTACTCCCACCTTCATAAACACTTCGGCTGCATTGAGGGAAAAAAGAGCACCAAAATAGGAGAGAAAGTTCTTCTCTTGTTGCTGTGACTAGAGATGTTGTCCGAATGTGTTTCTTGCTTTCTCGGAGAACTTATCGGACCGGTGCCCAGACTGTTCTATCGGCATCCCTTATAGACAAATTGGGAGTTATGATGTCGGCTGTTTTGAGCTCCGCAGACAGCTGACACGCTTCGTTAAAATAATTAGTACGGGGGGGGGGTGTCCTAAAGCCTCCCACTGTGAATGCTGACCAAGCAGATGTCAACGGCCTGGAGGGGAAGCAGCGTGGGCGGCAAACAGATCGACCTGCCCTGTTTTGACGCCACGCTTCGTCCACATTAATTGTTTCAGAGAGTTTGTTAATAGACATCGGCTCCATAACCCCAGAAAGCATTCACTGAGTCGGATGAAAACGAAAGTCTGATGGTGCACTGGGTTGGAAAGTTACCTTTGTTTGCAGAAGGAGCTCGCTTTAATGGCCGGCTCCAGCAAAAGGGACATTTGGTGTTGAAAGGAGCCGAGTCTTTAAAGCAACTGGCCTCTGTGCAGCAGCCAGATGAAGTACACTATATGTACTAAATTTGAGGCAAAATTTCGACTTAAATCCATCCTGGGTATTCTTCTGACTTCAATAGGAGAAAGCTGAGATTTCCCTTGGTGTCTCCGTTTTACCTTCAGGCGTCACGTTTAGAAGTACTATAAATTTGCATTGAGAGATTTTCTTGTGAACGCTCCAGTAACTGCCATTCTAAACCAATATTTGTGATATTTTACACAGGGTGGTGTCGGCGTGGGTGGTGTCGGCCCGTGTCACATCATCGGTCCGAGGGTTTACAGCTGTGCTCGGCTGCTTTGTGGTTCACGCTGTTGACTTTCAGCGTCATGCAGTATTTGTCCTTTGACAACCACACGTGTTCCTCATGTGGGGAGGCCGAACGTCATGTCATCGCGGAATGAGAAGAACTCAAATTCATGAATTTTAATGAAATGAACTTTAACTCTCTGCTCTCTGTCAAGGAAGCGGCCCCACTCTGCGGGACTTCTTTATGATTAGTGAGTCTACATTTTGAAAATTCAGTGTGGACGTCTGATCAGGGCTCTGGACTGAAACTGCAGCCCCAGAGTAGCAAATCATTCAAAATAGACGATTCATTCATACTAGTCGTGTGGTTCAAGGAGATGCTGGAGCTGATCGTTCCTCACATTGGGGGAATGCAGGGGGCATCCTTGACAGGTAACCAGTCAATCGCGCTGTCAGGAAGTGTTCGAACAGGCGATCGTCGTCTTGGAAACCAGCGCCTACTCATCGTGATCTGCTCTCCCACCGATGACACACTTGTTATTGTGTCTCGTGACCGGGGCCCGCTGGACAACGTCCCGGGGCAAATGTCTGGATGAGATATCTTGTGATTGCTTTGGGGGGTCAGTGACTTTAAACAGCGGAGGCTCGCGCTGCTCTCCAACCCGTTGCCTTGTCACATACGCTCCTGACGCTTTCACAGTCCATTAGGTCATACGCTTTAAGCCCATCCCGAGTCTGCTGAGAGGGTCAGCGTGGAAATGAAGCCATGTGGCGTGCTCCGACTAAGGCTGCATCGATTGCTAATGGAGTGAAAAATTGCAAGCACAATGACAGATGGGACTTAATGGTTGTGACTCAGAGGAGTCTGACATCACTCATTCAATCCTGGAATAACCTTTCTGATTTATCTACATGCAGACTGTCGGCCTGTCGTGTGGTCTCTTGGACAAAAGCTCGCGTCGGCTGCTGGTCTTTCACTGTGGCACTGTGTTGGTTTGGCATTACTTCGAAGTGGTTCAACAGCAGAAGTAAAACAGATCAGAATTGCTTGATTGAAATTTTAATTTCAATCCAAACGTGCACCAACTACGTGTGTGTGTTTAAAAAAGAACGCACACAGAAGGAATTTTCATATACCTGCACACCTGCATCTCGACACATCCACACACGTGTCAGTGAAATCAGTATTTCACGTGAAACATTGAATGCAACAGCTGTTACCATGAACAGTAAACCATTGGTGCCCCTTTCCCAAGTGCAGTAATGTCCTCATTTATTCATCCCCTCTGGAAAAGGACTGTTCTGGATTTATCTTATCAGATACCTGGTCAAACCATACCTGTTTTTTAGGGTGAACGCCATAACCTGAAGCAAGCAAGGGGGGGGGGGGGTTGTACCTGAAAGTCTTGGCTACTAAACATAGTGTGATAACTGACAGTTCAGTGTCTCTAACTGCTGATCTCTTCAGACTTGTTACTGTTATTGGGGAGATGCAAACAACAGCACCTGAAGGTTGATGGTGTTCGATGCAGAGAGAAATACTCTCCTATAAAGATTGGAGTGAATCCGACAAATGTCAATCTTCCCGTCCATGTGATTGCGTGCTCGTCTGCGGAATGTAAGCTATCTAAACCACCGACATAGTTGGAAGAGCAGCCAAGGATCATCGATTTGCGTGTGTAGTGGAGTCGGATCGACGTGAGCCGGTCGCTGAGCGACTGTAGCTCACACTGCCGTATGAGCTGATGGACGGGTGTCACAGCACGCTGTCCATGACACGCGTCCTCCTGTGAGATCACCACAGTGGCCTCATGTAAACTCAAGTGGCTCTGCTCCTCATCGCTCACAGTTTCAGCTTTCACTGCTTGAACACATGCAACCATAAAAAAAGAGGCCTCCTTGATTTGCTTGTCCTAGTTTTGCGAGTTTTGCCATGCGCATCAAATTGTGCTCGACTTGCACGGTAGAGTTTATGCTAATTGATCTCCTCGGTCCCGAGGAACATTCATGTATCATCGTGCACAAACAACAGAATATGGGCCAATCCTGCTGTTTGCAGCCTATATTGTAGAGAGGGATAAAAGGATTAAGACCCATATCTTAATGCAAGATGCTGCTCATTGCTGCTGTAATACCTTGGATATTAGTAGGACATTTTCCCATAAAAGACGACATGCTTTGTAATGTGTCCAGCCACGAAGTAACCAGTGTCAGGGATTTAATGATCTGCATCCTTGTTTATTTTTTACCTGGCCAGGGTTCCTGGTGGTTTGGTACCAGTGATGTGTATGTGGTTGTATTTATATTTATATACATTTTCTTTTTTGTACTACTTTATTAAAGCAAAGCTTGAAACAAAGTTGCCCCAAAAGAGCCTCACATGTCCGTGCTTTCGGTTGGAAAGTGTTTCATTCCGACTGCAACTTCCTTGGTCAGTTCCAAACCAAGCTCGTTTCACAATAAAAGCTTCCCTGGAGTTAATGGCCTCGTCTGAGGTCTTCTCATACATGGAACGTTTTCTGCCTTCTCGTGCTTGTATTGTGTTTTGTAATATTCTGAATTAAAGTACTGTCAACAATATCAGTCAGTAATAGAAAGCGGTCTCACAACGTCCTCGTCCCCCCCCCAAAAAAAAACCTTGCAAACAAGCTGTCTGGTCTGGTTTGCCCAAAACAATGTCCTAAAGTCTCCCAGATCTGGTCAAAAATTTTGAGAATCGATTGTTATGGTCGTCTTTGAAAAGTACCTTTCTATCTAAGAGCTTCATTACCAACGCTTTTCTATTCTAATGTTTGCCAACTGTTGTCGGGCTTTACAAACACCAAAGCCTCCTCATGGCAACACACCACACCACCTGTCACTGACTGACTTTCACATCACCTGTGAGCACCGTCACGGCCCTCGCAGTAGATTTCCACTCCTGGCTGATGGCGAGGTTCCCGTCGCCGACGTCTGGGCCACATTTTTAGCCCTCCGCAGATCCAGCTGGCCCTGTCGCCACCTTGCTGCACGTTGCCACGTGTGGGCGAGGCACGACCGGGGGGGGGCGGGGGGGGCTGCCTCTGAGGCTGTTGCAGCCACCATCACCCCCGCTGCTCCGCAAGGCGGAGCTCCCATGGGACTGGGCTGTGGGTCGGGGTGGGGTGAAGTGGAAAGGGGGAGGTGCGGCAGGGGGGGGCGCTGACTGAAGCACACTAGTGGTCTTAAGCGGCGCTGCTGAGGGGAAGTCCTGTGCGTTTGAAGTAGGGACCTCAGAAAGGCTGTTTACTCATGACTTTTGGGGGAGGAAGGGTGGGTGGTGAGGGTCGGGCTGGGTTAGGGGCAAGCATGGGGGTGGGGGTGGGGGGCCCGTTGCACAAGAATGCCTGTGTCATGACGGGAGCGGCGAAGAGGAGGAGTGCGCCCCACAATCCCAACACTGTAAAAGTCGGGCCAGGGCCGAGGTGGCAGCCGTTTCTTCCTATTTATTTTAGCTCCCTCTCCACTCAATCACTGCCCCTGTCTACGGCCCCGAGCATCCCTGGAAAAAAAAAAGAAAAAAAAATCGCCTGCGCTTTTATTTATGGCTCAAAACTTCCAAGTATTTGCCAACGCAGTGGCTTCATCCAATGTGGATCTATTACAAAAATGAGAACTATTTGTCCTTTTTTTTCTAATCCAGGAAACTCACAGAAGTCGTCTGACTTAACTGCTTCTCAGGCATTCAAATCCTGAAGTTTCACACTGCTTTTTTTTGGTTTTGTTTGTGTCTTTGATGGTACACAGAGGCTTTACTTTTTATTTCCACGTGAATTGGCTGTTTGAGTTGTGCTGAAACAATTGGGATGGTTTTTTTTTGTTTTTTTTAACACCTTTCAGGCTTTTCATACACGTAACTTACCAGAACTTAGAACTGAAGGCCGCTGAGAGTGACGGCCTACCATTCAAGTTCAAGGATGCGCAGGTTTCACATCCCACACTGATGTATGAGTGTAAGGTTTGGCAGACAATAATTTTCGCCTTTCTAAAAGCTTTTTTACTGTCTTAGTGGGTCATTTTGAAGATATCCCAGTGAATAGATTCTGCACAGCCTAGCTCATTGTTTAAATGGTTTTATGTTTCTGTTTTCTACATTTTTGGGTCTCACTACTGTGTTGTAAGCAAAAATCTGACTAAAATGGTAAGGTCACCAGTGCACAGAATAGCAACGGAAGTTTGTCGTCATCGTGTGCAGTCCTCACAGCGCCTTAGGGCTCGGTTCGACTTTCTGGTGGGCCGAATTTTGCCCGGGGCCACATATCTGCCACCATCTGTAATTCCTGTATGAAGATATACTGTATCTGCTCGCCTCTGGCATGCACCATGCGGGCAGTCATGAAAATGGCTGCAAAGTGAGGGTGTGTGCTGCATAAGTGAAAAAAAACAACCAATTCTGCATGACTGCTCACCTGTGCGAAAAAGTATAATGGACAATATTACCTGCCCTCAGTAACTGACTCATGTAAGTATTTGAGTCCGACATGCAACCAAAGCAACTTTAGCACCGGATAAAGTCTCAAGTCAATCTAGCCAGTTGTGAGTCTCGACAGATGTGTTCATTTGCCGGCTGTGGGATGGGACAGCTGCACTCTCCTGAAACCAGCAAAGAAACTTGCACTTTGCGTTCGCAGAGAAAAACGGTAGCTCTTTTCAAAGACATCAGACAACATTTGATGAAGTTTATTACAAAGTCTGGGGCGGAGTCCGTAACTCGAATGGGTATTTTGAATGTGGGGAACTAAACTGCTGTGTGTGTGTGTGTCTTGATTTTTTCCAGATCTGCAAAGTGTAGAAATTGTTGCCAAATCTACAATCTGGCAGCTCTGTTTCAAGGTAAATCTGTTCGGTGAAACAAGTAAGAAACCTGACACAAAGGACCAAAATATTCCCAAAAGGTTTTGGTTTTTATAAAGGTAAAAGGATGCGTTTGTCAAATCAAAGCTGTTCAAGTTTTAATCAGTAGATCAGTGCCACCAGAAAAGAGTTCGAATGATCCCACGTAGATTCCTGTAGTTCTTGACTTCTTCACTCTCTCAGCCGGTGTGAAGTCCGGGGAGGCTATTTCCAGCGGGGACCTCGGTCACCAGCGTCAGGCTGAGCTCCCCTCGCAGGCACTGGAATGAGATTTGTTTTGACTCACCCCACAGCCAAATGTTCTTACACAGGCTGACAGCTTTTACCGGACCGTCTTGAATACACAACCTACTTGTGAGTCCGTGTGATCTTTGTTTGCCGAGTCTGGTTTGTCTTTTTTTTAAAAAAATGGGTTGACGTGAACCTACATGAACCCAATTTACGGTTCAAGGCCAGTGCTGTCGTGCCGGCATCTGCAGTTGAAAAATAGGACCTCGTGCGTTCTTCAACTTATTATTCAGCTTGAGGGAGAGAAGCAGAAGACCTGCCGGACATTAATGTCGTCAAATCTTTTCTAGCTTCTCGGATCACAACAGGAGTCGTGTTTTTTTCCCCTCCCTTACTTCCCTTTTCTCTTGATGTCATCAATCTTTTTTGCATAACAGCATGTCATTTTCGAGCCCACATGGCTGTTTACATGTTCCATTGCTGTCTCTATCATTTCCTTGTTGATATGCATGTACGCACACACACACACACACACACACACACACACACACACACACACACACACACACACACACACACACAC
>JAUESE010101982.1:0-11488 GCA_032274725.1 Malacoctenus triangulatus | reverse complement strand
TGTGTGTGTGTGTGTGTGTGTGTGTGTGTGTGTGTGTGTGTGTGTGTGTGTGTGTGTGTGTGTGTGTTTGCATGGTTGGGCCTGACAAAGGCTGTGGAGTGGACAAGCTGTTTCAGCTGGCCCAGTCCCGGCCCACGTCAAGTAAATGACTGCTAACACACACCACACACACACACACACACACACACACACACACACACACACACACACACACACACACTTTAAACACGCATACACATGCATGCCATTGGCAAGGTTATTACTCTCTCTCCCTCATGTGTCCTTACAGTCCCCCTCTGTTCTTCTCTTTCTGATCTATTCTCCTTTTCTATGAAAAATAATGAGGACGTCATTGCAAATACATCAAAGAGGCCCAACGCCATTGTCATGAGTGTGGGAGCATTCTTAGAATGGCTGAATGAACTCAACAGGAAAAGTGCACGCTTACATCTCACATTAAATCTGACTTTTGGTATCCTTGAAATCACTTTGCTGCATCTGAAGCGTCTCCATCAAACGCAACAGCAGAACCACACTATTGACCCCTGAAACCTCACCTGACTGGAATCGGGAGGGGGGGGGGCTGAATGTTAAAGCAGTAAAATCTGTACGATTTTCTAGAATTTGGCTTTTCTGGTCTTGTTTATTTGTACCTTCTGATATATTTCAGCCACATGATGAGAAGAAGCTGATATTTGACCTTAAGAATGCCAGTTGAAGCTTTCCTGTAACTCACTTTACATAGAGTGCATTTACGATGTTTATAGCATCAGCCATTGCAGAGCACCACAGTCTCGGGTTACATTTGACAAGCTTTTCTGATTCAGGTTCTCATTTTATTGCTAAAATCCACTGCAGAAAATAAGGTGAACTTTTGTATGGTGCAGTTAGAATCTTGTTTTGATGGTATTTCAACCTTGTTTGACTTTCAGTTTTGGCTGTCTGGCAGAGCAGGGTCAGCTGAAAGCTGACATTAAGCAGAAAATTGACAAAAAAGTAGCAGCTTTGTGTGCCAGACAACTTACAGTGAGTTTTACAGGAAGTTTGACATCACCCTCACATCTTAAAAAGTATTTTCAAAGCTAACTGGTAATATTATCATACTGATGATAATTTTTTTTTTGCATCTTTTAGGAGGATACCACCATGAGAAGAGAACCTGTAGCATTATTGCTTCAAAAGAACATAATGTTTGGCCGCATAATTACCACAGGAGTGCTCAAAGAACCAATATGGAACAAGTTAAGTTATGGGTTATAGTCCCTATGGGAAAAATTACTTCCGACATTCAATTCGTCTTATTCAAATTCACACTGACTAAACATAGTACGAGCAGTGGGTTGCTGCAGTGCAGCAGCTGGAGAGCGGTCGGGGGTTAAAGGCCTTGCTCAAAGGTTCGCAGTGGTGTTGAAGCGGGTGGGGAAGTTTCGTTTTCATGTTCCCTTCGTAAACCACAAAGCCACCACTGCCTCCCAATCTTTCGTCCTAAAAGAACAAGAATGAATTGCTATAAATATATTTGTGGGTGATTAATTTTAAAAATGGAAAGAAGTCTATAATTAAACTGTCTAACCTCCAATACAATTTTGATAATGTGATTAATGAAAAACAATGTAAAACTGCATTTAATAACTTCTATCAGGCTCTTGATTGAATTTTCTCAAATTCAGTTACAGTGTCCAGGTTTTTTTTTTTAACAAATAACTGTTTTTTCCCACAGAATTTTATCTTTATTTCTTTGTTAAAGAAATAAAAATCTCAACCACTGTGTGAATGACCTTCAAATGGATGCTGTTAGAGGCAGAGCTTGAGCGATGCCTGCACCCAGGGAGTCCACAGCAGGTTCGAGAACTGGAGGACGAGTGGCAGAATAATGCTCGAAAAAGAAGTGAAGGAAGAGAGGTCTATGAGCTCAAAGTGTGACTCAATCTCACTTTTCTGCAATTAATTCTTAGTAACAAAAGTGACTATGACATAATTTGAGAATTTCTAATTGAGAAAAGTCAGTAACTGCAACGGGTTCAATATTTACTCCTTACCCATGAGGTCAAATTAGAACAGGACAGAATGATGTTGTTGACTGTGCAACACCAACAGTTTGTGACAACATCTGTCTCAGCGAGATGCTGATATCAACAAAATGTTAAACATGCTGGTGAAAACGAGGAGGGTTTCAGACCCCCACGTTGGGTCATACAGCTGGCTGTAGCTGACCAACAGGTGACCCCAAGGGTGTCATCTTCATTTCAACATGGGTGGAGACATCTGCTTCACACTGTTCCCTGCTGCTGTAATTAGTTTGTACAGTGGTTCGCTCAAATGGAATATAATTAAATGCATTAAACACTTCATATAATGTATGACTGATAACAGGTTTCCACTCAACATGAAGCTGACATGTACAAATGTTGAAAACGTTTTTTTAAAACAACCCACCTACATTTCTCAAGGCAATCAAAAGGAACACTAATGGTTGTCATTTCATATTTCTGACATGAAACTAGAGTTTTTTTTTTCTTTACAAGTCACTGAGGCTGATGCTTAATCAGAATTTATATTCGCTTTACAATGACTAGCTCATGTTGTATGTTGAGCAAATTCTGGTCCAGCAGTTCCACAAGAGACTTGTTTAAAGTCACGGGTGTTTTGGAGCTCGAAGACATCTAAAACATGCAGTGCAGTGGCCTCTACTGTTGTACACATTTTGTCCAACTTATATCCACACATATTCTGGATGAACCCAGTTCTTGAAACATCAGAAAAAAACTTTTTGTGTGTTGTGAATCAATCATTGTGTTATTGGTTGCAAATTTTGAGTGGGCATGGCCAATGCAGCTTTGCTTGCTGGCACAGAAGGTTGTATGGCATTGTCGTTCTGAAGAACGGCTGCCTGTGGTGGTGAGAAACTTTTTTTTCCTGAGATCTGAGTTTAGTTTTTGGAAGAAAATAAACAAATTTCCTTGCTTTTGTGGAGCACATAACACCCTTCAGGTTCACGAGGAGCTGGCAGACTCAGGGTAAAAGACAGTTCCTTTGAGGGCTGACTCAAAGAGACAGACAGTCACCTACTCACGCCTATGGGCAGTTTCGAACAACCGATAAACTGCACGTCTTTGGATTGTGGGAAGAAGCCAGAACACTAAGTGAAGATCCATGCAGGCACCTGGAGACCATACAAATCCAAAAAAGAGCCCATTTGAGCTCTGAATCAAATCAACAATACTCTTCCTGTGTCGACTGGGGTGCCAACAAATACATCACCCTCCAAGTTCAAGTCATTTAGCAGCATTTATTTTGTTCATTCAAATTGTAACACTTCAACACAAAAGAGGCAATATTTGTCTAGATCTTATGTTCTTAAATAATGAGGGAAGTTAAAAACATTTCATACAAACAGTCGAACATTGTCAGTGTGAGTAATTAGACTCACGTGAACTTGAAACTACATTGTATTATCTCTCATAACGATCTATGGCCTTTTTAGTTCATGCAATTGATCAAAAATCTCTGTGTGAGTGAAACTCGCTCTTTAATCTGGTGTAAATCCAACAAGGCAATTTCATTATACATACAACTTTGCCCTTTGCTGAGTAAGCTGCAGGAAGGCAGATATGCCACACAATTAATTATCAGTGTTTGTAGATCATTAATTTTTATTAAAGCCAGCAGCAAATGTGAGTGCAACGATTTTCTCCATGCTCTGATAAAACAGATAAACAGATCATTAGCCCTTTCCGTGCTTGGAAAGAGAAAATTCCATATTCTCCAAGAAATGTAAAAATAAAAATAATTAAGTCTAATCAATGTTTCGGAATGTAAAAACATCCTTGGTGTGATTATAAATTGAAGCATAATGAATCCTTTAAACAGTGTGAGACTCGGACACAGTGGACCGCTTCGACTCAGTTTAGGCAATCAATATTATGCTTGTCAGAGCGGAAGGGTTGGTTAAATTATGGACAAGTACCGATCATCACCATTAATTGCCTGGTTCATTAGCCGGTATTCTCCATGTAATTCTATTAAATCCGAATGCCCTAATAACATAAATCCAGCACTGTTAATGTACGTCTTGACTGAGAGATGCGTCTGCAGTCGTCCATCCATCTGTCTGTCTCCCTCCTGAGGTTCCAGTGATTTTTCAGCCTGAAGCTCTTTGAGCTCTGCAAATATTACTTGTAATTATGGTCCGTGCAGGCGACTGACCACCTATACGCAGGGCAATGCATCACTAGTTTACTACTGTTCTCGAACTGAAGGAGAAGCTGTTGCTTTATAATGTAAATGGATTTTTTATGGCGTGCTGATAGATCATCTGCTGCCGTGCAGGAATTCATCGCAGTGTGACATCCAAGGTATAACCAAGATTAAATCTTTGAATAATTGTAGCACAACCAGTTTATGAAAAACTGCCAACTTCATGTTTTTCAACCACAGCAACTGAGAAATGTACTCCATGGACTTACTATCAACGCTGCTGTATTTGCAATCACTGGGAGGCCCATAATTGCCATTTTAAGTGCAAATAAGTGCAATTAGCAAGGCATGGTAATTGCCTCCAATCTCTCTCTTTCTCTCTCTCTCTTCCCGTGTGTTTGTCTTTCTCTCACCCTCTGTCCTTTCTAATGATCCCCTCATTTTGGTGGACAGATCTGCAGCAGATTAGTATCTGGGACCAGGACGACAGCAGAAATAAATAATGGTCATTAGAGCGTGTTCAGCCATCGCAGCACCATGAAGTGACTTGCTCATTTCCTGCTTCCGCGAAAGCCACCACCAAGGCTCTCTGGCTACTGTGCTGCTTCTTTTTTTTCTGCTCAATGAGATTTATAGATGAGTAAAAATAGGGTTGTGAATCTGATTTATCACAACAAAGCTCTTTGGCTGGATCTCTCTGCCACAGTGCCCATGGCCCTCTCAGGAGGGCCTCACCTGGCATCCAGCCACCAGCCAATCCCTCTCTTCCCATGTCCTGCTCTCCCCTCCTGTGTTTTTGTGATTCGGCGGCGCAAAGCTAATTTCAGTCAGTTTTTGCAAAGCATTTAGTCGCACAGTGAAATGGGTCCTCAAAGAGGTCATCAGGGAGGAAGTTTCTTGTTGATGGGATCCTGTTTCTGTGTCACAACATTTGTGAGATTGCCTGTGTTTGGCAACAAAAACTCATTCATCTCCCAGTTTTAATAATGTCAAATCCCAAGATTTCACATCATGCAGCTCCCCACGAGCATCGACGGGGTAATTAATAAGGCATGGACTGGGAATTGTTGGTAGGAGAATATTGTTCCAATTATTTCAGTGTGTTACCTCAAACCTTGATACAATGTTTTTGCACAGTTGAGTTTAGTAACCAAAAAAAATGAGATGAAGGATAATTTTCTGTCACCCATGACACTAAAAGCAGGTACGAAATGCTCACAAAACCTTTAAGGTAACTAAATGTAACTGTACATTTTGAACAGAGAGCAACAGAAACATCAAAATTAGATTGCACTGGTGTTGTATGTGTTGCGTCACATTGCGCAGGTGTTCTTTTATAACCAGGTAGAAATAAGAACATCTCTGCGACTGAGCCGGAGTTAAAGCATTACAGAGGTGTCTTAGAATGTTATGGTGCACACAAAGCGAGAGCTGACCTGCATATGAACCTGTATTGAATATGTTTGAATAATCCCCAAATGCTTTTGCAGTCATCAGCACTTACTTAACTGATTATTGTTATTCCTAATCCTTGATGAATTGTGATGTGACGAACTGACCATATTTGAAGTATTAAAACATACATTTTAGTACAGTTAGGACATATGAATGCCAATGCATCAAACTCCCAAACAATTGGAAACACCAATTCTGGCCTATTTTTTTTAATTAATATTCTTCTTTGTTTCCCCTGCAGAAGTGCACCTTGTGCTACAAATTAAAGCCAATTATTGCCAAAGTCTTTAAGCTTTATGGCTTAACGCAACTACAAATTTCTCATCACTGCTGGCATTAAAACTGCCATGAGTGGCATCTCTTCCATTTACAGTGGAAGGATTTCTCCATGTGTGCAGCTCTGATGGGGGAAATAAAGGAAATGCTGCTAGTGAATGTGCCAACTTATCCTATTTCACACACAATTTACATCTTTTACTGGACGATGTGTGAACATATCCATGTCAAATAAATGCCATTCAGTCATTTGGATCATTCTATATAGCTTTCGTCGTTTAATTATCATCACCATTTAAAAAAGGCCTATTTAACTAAAATCTATTCACCACTCTGCTGTACATCATTAATGCACATGGGGATCTTTACATTGAAGTATTAAGCCATGAGACGGGAAGATTAAATAAAAAATGCTCTGGATGGTGCTAGCAGATTGACTTGTACAAGCAGTGGAGCCTCAACTATCACTGACACTTAGACGTGACTGGGGCGTGACGTTGTTTCACTTGTTTTACAGCAGTGAATACACATGTTGGAATGTTTTTCCCTGAAGTGCTATTTTCTAACTTATTAGGCCATCTGCGACTGCAAGAATTTCTGACGGATTCAGGCAGTGTCGTTTAATGTCGTTCTCGTGCAAAATGATTTGAAATTTGAATTTGTTGATTTTTCCCAAAACAACGCAACATTACAAAAAGAGAGGAGGCCAGTAGACACTCATTTCTTCAATGATGTTGCAGTTTGTGGAAAGTACAAAACTACTTATCCAAAAAAAACACAAAAACATTCAGATGTCACTGTCTTTCTCCAACTATGCTGCAATAATCGTCGTCTCTGTCATTATGTTGTTTAAGTGACTGTTTGACAAATTGAGGACTTGAAAAGGACAAACTGCGTGTCACTGCATAACAAACTATGTGTGCGTAGCACGCTGCTCCGATCCTGACCCAAGAGAGCTCGGAGAGAATGAATGACTGCGATAATACAATTGGTCTCCCAGCAACAAGGAGGCAGCTCCTTTGGACCAGATAGAGGCAAGGGGATGAAAATATATTAAGTAAATTAATTGAAAAGACCCCCCAAAAAAGAGGGGGAATAGAGAGATATGTGCAGACGCTCCTGTAGGGAGAAGTGCAGAGAAAACAAGCGAAAGGGAAACTAATTTGCTCTCAATTATGTGTCAGGCTATTGTTCCATTGACAGTTTGATATAACATTGGCAGCCTGGGACTTGCTCGTACGTGGGATCTCTTCAAATTATGTTTTTCGACTATATTATCCTGTGAAACTATTCATTTGAATAAATAAATAACTAAATTATAAAATGAATAAGAAACTCTCATCTGCCAATGTGGGACCTTCTCCATTACCACACATGAATGAACTTCCAGACTATTTGATTGTAGTTGTTTGGAATCTTTTAGGTTCCTTTACACTTAAATAGATCCAAGAAAAAGGAAAAAATCTATATACTGGTAATTGTTTTTTAATTTGTAAATAGAGTATCAAAATCAAAAAAAAGTTTAACAGTAAAAGACACAATACATAACGTTGACTAAAGCCAGACTGTCATGGGAGGGAATGAACCAATAAACTGTGTGTAAACATAGGCGAATCAGTAGTGTTTGTGAGTGTCTGTTCATCACGAGTGCTCTCTCGGTGGATGGCCTTTCACATCACAAGATAATGATAGCAATCATATTTATCAGCACCACCATTATAATTATCACCACCACCAGCAAAAAAGCAACAGGTAGGAGGGCAACAAGCACTAAAGAAATTAACTGTAAGTGTCATTAAAAATGAAATCATCCGAGACATGCATGTCCGCAAACAGTTTCGCTCTGTCTGTTCTTTCTTGAAATTTGCAGTAGAGTTTTTTTCTTTTGTTTTTCTTTTATTGAGGAATTCCCCTCATCACCGAAACATCTCGTCCTTTTGCTGCATTGGATTTATTTTCCAAGTTGTGACACTTCACAAGCATGTCCAAATGTTGTTATCCTCTATGCTCCGCTGAATGTCGGACATGGATCTAATTCCACCAAATGTAGTGCAAGCCAGGGAAGGTGAATTATCAGGAGTGAATTGCAGACTACTTCCAACTGTAGTGTAGATTGAAATGTGCATGGTGAAAGCAGATCCTCTCCGTCTCTCTGCCTTTTTTCGCCTCTCCAGGTCTGACTGACTTCTTGGGCCCATGAAGAGGTTGGGTGGCCCCTCATTAAGCACATTCTGGATTATAGCTCCTGGCTGGAGCTATTTCCAGCAACATGCTAGTGCATTGTAATGAGCCTCTTCGTGTGCTGCGCAAACACACTCAATCTCCCACTTCAATCACTGAGGAGGAGATGGGCTACTCCTCGTGCCCTCACCAGGAGCAGAGAAAGGAAGGAGGGGATTTGCAAGTTCGTCCATCCTCTGATGACACATAATCTCCTTGGGAGATGAGTGTTCTGTCTCAGAGCTCTGATTGACATGTCTAGCATTATGATGGAGTGAGTTCCGAGCAAATGCTTAGAGGAACACTTCCAGCTCAGGAAATATGAGGCTGAGGGAGCTCAGAGGATGAAGAGCGATCCTTCAGCAGTCTGGTCACTCTGTTGGCCATGGAGCCGCAGATCATCTGTATGTCAAACAACTTGAAAGGAGATTCAGGACACCGTGTACAGTTCATTCTGTGTCATCCTTTGCACATACGACAAAAAAATGCTCATGGCATTGAATTTGTAAAAGGGTATTAGGAAGTATTTCTGTATTCAATATGCAATTTCATGATCTGAAACTTTTTTCCAGAGACTGGGTCGAGGCCCACAGGTGGGGTCAGGTGACAAAGCAGGATTTATTCCAATTTTAGGTAGAAAAATGCATTTTCTGAGCCACTTTCAAATGTAATTTTACAGGTAAACCTTTTTAATTTTTAGAATGCTTTACTGAGAGTGAATTTGAAAAAGAAGTTAGATTTTTACTGCTTTGTTTCAATTTTTTTTTCCATTTCATTTTTAAGTTTCGATTAGCAGAAATCCAGCATTGGCCTGACATTGGCCTTGAGTTTATCAACTGAAAATAAAGTGATGTGTAAATGGCAGTTAAAAAATGATGAGAAACTGTAACTTTTGTGAATAGCATTGGTGCACCACTTTTAATGAGTGGGTCCCCAGGAAAACAAAACAAGGAGCACATTCATGAAAAGCCAGTGAGTTTAAAGTGACACAAAAAAACATGACACAAACTACAAAGTCCACGACTGCTGTGAATTCGCATGATCTACGTGATCTAACTCTTTTGGCTGGATCACAGGGTTAAGAATATTTAGGTGAGTCAAACGTGTGGATTTAAGAAATTTACGAGTGTCGACTTATTAGAAAACACGGCCTGCAGGCACTGTGTCTGCACGCTTCCGTGAGACAAGCGCCGAGTGTTTTTCCGCACCTGAACAAATCACTCGGCAACAGCACTCCTGCGTTTTTTCGGTACAGGCTGCCAAGATGAGGAAAATTTTTAGTTTACGGGTTAAGTGACAACACTTTTTCAGCAGCTGAGAGAGTTTATTAAATCGTAAGAATAGTAGCAAAGTGGTGGATTGGATGTAGCACCCAGTCTCTCAGAAGTGCGAGTGAAAGTGTTGGAGAAAACAAAGATGATTTGGCCGTCATCTTTGCCGTTAAGTGATACGGTGCAAATCAATAGCTCTCGTTTTTGGGCTGTCACCGTCAAAACTGTTGATTCTCTGCCTCTGAGGTGTCACAGAAACAGAAATAGTGTTTGGAATTTTTCTCTCTACCAAAATATATTTCTGCTTGTGGTATTTAGAGTCGTGTCTGCAAATCAACAAAAACCTTTTTTTTGGATCTACTTTTCACTGTTTTGACAGTGGATACGTCTGACTTTGAGAGAGAGCCATTGTGAAAACACTGACTTTCACCATTTATTAGGATTTAGGACCTGTTGCTGTCTGACTTTCTGTGCGATTCCACCGTAATACGTACAGATTGACGCGGGAGGAGCTCTCTGCTCTGTGTTGTGATAGTTCATCCAGGAGGCAGAGCCATGGCCACACCTGGTGCGATCATATTTCATCACTGATAAATCTCAGGTGATGTGATATGATGTTCACATAACTCTGGTCTCACTAGCACAATGTTTGGTGGAATAATTCATGGTACCATAAATATGTGGCCTGTAGATATAGTGGAGGAAGAATTGTGGTAGTTTTATTAAAAAAGGTAAATCCGACTTCTCGCCTGTGGTTGTATAAAAAAAATAGAGGGGTGGGGGGTTGTATTCACGTCCGTTGCCAGCGTGCTGCTCGGTTGACGGGAGCGCTTCAGTTCATTTACAGCTTGTTATGATACGGCCGAGAGTTGTGGGTTTTTGTGTGTTGAGAGGAGGCCAATATAATCTGTCTTTCAAACAGGGAATGACACATGGAGGGGAGCAAGCAGGAGCAGGTATGCAGCCTGCCTAACTGGTGGCTGTATTACATTCCACACAGCCAGCACTGGTGATGGATTGACGCCAGCTGGAGAGAGGCAGTCCTGAATCAATTAAGGTGAGTTCATGAAATTGAACACTGTTAAAACCGGGGAGGGGGTTGTCTTTTTTTCCCCTCTTTTTTTTTTTTTACGGGTAATTTGATCAAACCTATGTTAACTCTCTAACCCCAAGACCTAATGGGTGATAATGGATTGCCTTCGCATTACTTTGTGGTGACACAAAAATATGCTTTCCAAAGGTTACTGTTTCCACTCATTATGAATTTGTCGTCCATTACTGAAAATTCACTGGACCCCAAAGAGACCCCCCCTATATTTCCATGCTAAGTACTGATAATAAGAGTCATTAAATACAGGAATGGCATAGAGTAAAAAACAAGTTACAGAGACTGTAGATTTTTCTTTTTCACTCATCAATCTGTTCCACTCACCTCCCCTCTCTTTGCCCTTTGATCAGAAGATAACATTTTGATTGACATTTATGAAGGTCAATGGTTAATTATCACTAACTCTTCACCTTTAATTACGCTTCAGTGGTATTATGTACATGCGCATTTGCTCAGGACCCCAATTGGTTCGACAACATTTCTTATGCAAATTAGGCAACAATTATCTTCCCCATCAATGATGCAGGACTTGTTTGTTCCTAACGACATTGTTTGCGATATTGAGCGTGTCATTAAGTCCTTCCCTGCAAGGATGCAGTCAGGGTGACCAGCCTTTCTTTGTCTCTGTGTACTCCTGCCTTGATGACAGCGCTGTACCTCAAAGCAACTGCATACTTAACCTTAGCTCCTCTTGCCACTATATAGGGGGATCAAGTCAAGTGTTTGCACGTACATCCATGTGCATGTTAAGTCTGCTCAAACAGAAATAGGAGGGAAAATGCTCTGAAAAATCCGTGGCAATAAAAAATTTGCTATCTAAAGTAAAAAAGAAAATAAAATCAATAACCTTGAAAAAGTGTTGTGTGCCTCTTTGCACACATCAGTGAAGAGCTGTCATGAGATATAAGACTTTATCATAGAATAGTAAATGAATGACTACTTATTCTCGTGCTCACTGGTC
>JAUESE010101822.1:5339-16534 GCA_032274725.1 Malacoctenus triangulatus | reverse complement strand
CGGTCTCCACGGTCTCCACGGTGACCAGTCGGACCTCAGTCCACCAACGTTCGGAGGTCTTTGTCCACAGAGAAACCCGCGAGGAGTTTCTGTCTGAGGCCGTCATGATCAGTGAGTCCTCTGACAGTTTGGTCGATTACCCGGTTTTTATGGAGCCTCCGGTGGAAGAAGTTTGTGCTGAGGAAAACGGCAGAGCAGTTTTTACTGCCACCTTAAAGTTTGTGAGCAAAGTCAGCTGGTTCTTTAACGGGCGGCTCCTGAAATCTGACAACGAGTTCAAGTGTTCCAAAGACCACGACACACACACACTAGTCATCCTCAGAGTGAAGGAAAAGCACCAAGGAGAGTATGTCTGTGAGGCCGAGAACGAAGCCGGCAAGACCGCGACATCTTCCAGGCTCACGGTGGTCTCACAAGGTTTGATGATGACCACTTCTCCCAAATCATCATCAACTAACTCCACACGCTGCTGAGCCTCCCAGCCTGTCCCCGAAAACCCCCAACTGACCCGCCAGTCATCCAGTCATCCAGTCAGCCAGCCAGTCAGTCAGCTTGACCAGCTTTTTTTCTGTCACTAAACCATAATTTGGTTTTGTTAAATTTGTTTTAAATACATTTTCAAAAAACAAAATTCTTTCTAATTTTCTGTTTTACCAAAATTTATTTTTTATGCATTTATTTTGAAAATTAGATTCACAATTCCAACATCCTCCTTTTGATGAAAGGCCACACGATTAGAAAAAAAAAAAAAATTATTTTGTTGGCTGATTTTTTTATAACAGTTTTCCAAAAGTGACCTTAAAGTCACATGATTTCTGGTCCAAACTGATGCTGAACATGAACAAGAGATTTTCACTCACAGTTCCAGCTGAGAAGTGAAGCGTGCGTCATTCATGTTCACCTCAAAAGTTTGTAGATATATTTTACAATGAAAAAGACGAAGACTTTCAACTCTCCCTGTGAGGTTGTTGACAGTCCCAGTGTGTGGAAGTAAGATACAGTTTCCTGAGGTGAAAGCAGCAGAGTCAGGTGTCGTGACCAGGAACTCGTCCTGCAGCTGTGTTGGAGGGCTTTTTGTGGACAGACGACATCACATCCTGACTGTTTTCATCCAATCACCTTCACACTCCCACAAACCTCCATCAGTCCTTCCTCCTTCCTGCCTGCATGCTCTCCTCCTCCTCCTCCTCCTCGGTCGCCACATGGTGCGTGTCTCACTTTCCATCCAGGTCCACCACATCGCCCCCACCGCCTGCTCTCTGTCCCGCCCCCCGGCCCCCCCCCCCCCCCCCCCCCCTCGGTACTAACTCCCTCTTTGTGTTGTCCTTGCAGTGAAGCCGGTGTTCAGGCACCGGATCTCCCCCATGGAGGTCACCATCGGCCACGTCGCCAAGTTTGAGTGTGAGACAGAGGACGCTCCCAACGTGAGCTTTAAGTGGTTCAAAGACGGGCAGCCAATCAAAGAGGGCGACCGCTACCGAATCCTCAGCCGCTTCAGGACGTCCTCCCTGGAGCTGCTCAGCCCCAGCAGGGAGGACAGCGGCGAGTACTCCTGCAAGGCGTCCAACCAGCACGGCTCTGACGAGTGCTCCGCCTACCTCAGCGTGACAGGTGAGAGCCCCCACACTTTGGCCCCTCCCTGCTGCTCGTGGCCGGCCGCTCTGCGGCCCGCAGGTGCTCTGCGGTTTCCTTCGGTGGGACTCGGTGACTCCGGTCCATCCTGAATGTTTTGGCAGCCCTGCAGGCTGGACGGGACGGGCGGGGGGCATTCGGAGCACTAACCAGTCTCTCCTTCTCTAACCCTTCAGAGCGATCCCCCCCTGTGTTTGTAACTAAGCCTGAGCCTCAGACAGTGTTTGTGGGAAAGAGGGCGATGATCCACAGTGTGATCACAGGCTCTGCTCCTGTCACGGTGCAGTGGCTGAAGGATGAGCAGGCGCTGCCTGTCATGCCCACACACTACCAAACCTCTTGTGAAAAGAACAAATACACTCTTGAGATCATGAGGCTGGAGGTGACGGACGGGGGCCGCTATGTGTGCCAAGCGTCCAACAGCGTCGGCACCGCTGAGTGCGGCGTGGAGCTGCGGGTGGTCGATAAGCCCCGCTTTGTGGCACCGCTGGGCCCGGTGGCGGCCGTGGTGGGCGGTGCCTTGCACCTGGAGTGTCAGGTGGACGAGGACACCGGAGTGACCGTCACCTGGACCAGAGACGGCAGGAAAGTGCACCAGTCTCCGGACTGTAAGCTGTTCTTTGAGATGAAGACGGTCACTCTTGACATCCCAAAGACCACACTGAGAGACTGTGGTGACTATGTGTGCACGGTGACCAACGAAGCCGGGAGTGCCTCCTGCTCCACCTCCGTGAAGGTTCAAGGTAAGAGCTGTGTGCTTGGCCTGTGTGGATGCAGCACGCGACGGTGACGTGTGAACTCTGTACTCTGTGGCGTCCCTTCAGGTGGTTGATGTGCAGCAGCTGCTGCTTTGTTTCCTCCTCAGTCTTCTTCTCTGTTCATGACTTCTTCGGCTTCTTTGCGCCTCTTTCTCACCGCTCGCCTCTCCAGAGCCGCCGGTCTTTGTAAAGAAGCCGGAGGCCGCCACGGTGTGGAAGCAGGGCAGCAGCGCCCGGCTGCAGTGCAGCGTCACCGGCTCCCCCGAGCTGCGCTGCAGGTGGTTCTTCTCTGACAGCCAGCTGAGCGCCGGCGGCAGATACAACATGGGCATGAAGGACGGCGTCAGCTGGTTAGAGATTCAGGGAGTCACGCCCAGCGACAGCGGCAACTACGCCTGCGAGGCCGTCAACGACTCCGGCAGCGAGGTCTGCAGCACCAGGGCGACGGTGAAAGGTGTGCAGAGCGCCGCTCAGGCTCCAGGAGAGCTGGGACGCCGTGTGAAGTGGCAGGAAAACTTCAGCTCACGAAACATCAGCTGTAGAAACTCTGAGGGTGACCGGTCTCTGCTGTCTGTGGCCCTGCAGGGCAGTCTGTAGACCTCCAGCCAGCCAGCCGCCCGTCAGTCACAGCGTTAACCGAGACATCGTCGAGTTCTCTGTAACCTGACGATGAGGAGCGCCGTGTTTCTGCTCAGTCTGCAGCACAGAGCTGAACCTCTCCTCACCTCTACCTCGCTCACCTGCTGACCTTTACCTCACTCACCTGCTGACCTTTACCTCGCTCACCTGCTGACCTTTACCTCACTCACCTGCTGACCTTTACCTCGCTCACCTGCTGACCTTTACCTCGCTCACCTGCTGACCTCTACCTCGCTCACCTGCTGACCTTTACCTCGCTCACCTGCTGACCTTTACCTCACTCACCTGCTGACCTCTACCTCACTCACCTGCTGACCTCTACCTCACTCACCTGCTGACCTCTACCTCACTCACCTGCTGACTTACGACCTCACCTGCTGACCTTTACCTCGCTCACCTGCTGACCTCTACCTCACTCACCTGCTGACCTCTACCTCGCTCACCTGCTGACCTTTACCTCGCTCACCTGCTGACCTTTACCTCGCTCACCTGCTGACCTCTACCTCACTCACCTGCTGACCTCTACCTCACTAACCCGCTGACTTACGACCTCACCAGGTGTCTGACAGTCTGCTTGATGTTTTTAATCCTTCCTCACCTGCTGGAGCTCTCAGACGGAGACTGCAGCGTCATAGAAACGGCAGATTTCTCAGTTCTACATCTGACCTGTGGCCCTGAAAGGTTCCACCTCGACATTTGAGAGACTACATGAAGTTTTTCTTGACATTTCACACAAACTCTTAACTTTTCTGGACACCGGTTTCAGTTGAAGCGAGGCTCGCCATCAGAGCGTGTGTGACTGACCTGTGTGTTTCCCTCCAGAGCCTCCGTCCTTCAGGAAGGAGCTGCTCTCCATGGAGGCAGTGCGCGGCTCGGTCGCTGTGTTGGAATGTGAGATTTCAGGCTCTGCTCCTTTGGAAGTCACTTGGAAAAAGAATAAGAAACGTCTGGCTGAAGACAAGAGGCACAGGATGGTGTCGCAGGGAGCGCTGGCCTCTCTGGAGATCCACTCCTTTGAGAGCGCCGACTCGGGTGAATACGAGTGCACCGTCTCAAACGAGGTGGGCTCAGTCAGCTCCATGTCCGACCTCAGACAGAAAGGTTAGTGTTGACAACGATGGTCCGGATCAGCTCTCGGTTGTTGCGAACTGCCCCGTTGGCCGTCGGTGACGTTCCCTCTGTGACCGCTGTTCTTTCAGAACCACCTGTGTTCTCCAAGAGGTTTGAGAACACAACAGCAGTGCTGGGAAACACAGTGAAGCTGCAGGGGGCGCTGAAGGGCTCAGCGCCCATCACTGTGAAATGGATGAAAGAGTCCGAGGTGCTCAGAGACGATGACCCCAGCATTCAGATGACTTTTGACAACAATGTTGCCTCCATCTCCTTCTCGTCTGTGGAGATTAAACATGGTGGAAAGTACACATGTATTGCCAAGAATGAGGCGGGGCAGCAGAAGTGTGAAGTGTCTTTAAGTATCCAAGGTCAGCCCGCATTCCCCTTGACTGTAAGTTTGTGTGAAGGTTGTCACGCGGCACGTGTTGAGTCTTGTGTTGTATTTTAGAACCTGCTCGCATCTTAGAGAAAGCAGCGTCCATCAGTGTAACGGCCGGTGAGGCGGCCACGCTGGAGTGTACGATCTCCGGGAGTCCCGAGCTCAAAGTGAGGTGGCTCAAAGATGGCAAAGAGATGAGCAGCGGGCGCAAACATAAGATGACGGTGAAGGAGAACATGGCCACCCTTAAGATCCTGTCAGCAGACAAAGGCGACAGCGCCGAGTACACCATGGAGCTGTCCAATAAGGTCGGGACAGACCAGTGCAGCTGCTCCCTGGCAGTGATAGGTCAGTTGCACCAGCAGCGCCTCACGCCACCTGTTTCTGACCCTGCAGTCCTTCAAGTTTTGGTGTATCTTCCCTCCCAGATCGAGCGGTTCCACCATCGTTCACCAAGTCTCTAAAGAAGGTAGACGCCAATGTCGGTAGCGACGTGGTGTTGGAGTGCAGAGTTGCCGGCTCGCAGCCGATGGTTGTGTCGTGGTACAAAGACAACAAAGAGATCCGCAGCGACGGCAGATATAAGATCGATCTGAGTGACAGTCGGGCGTCCGTCACCATGACGGGCCTGGACCTGAGCGACGGCGGCGTCTACACGTGCCGCGCCTCCAACGACGCCGGCCAGAAAGAAAGCAGCGGCACCTTGTCCGTTAAAGGTCAGAGGAGCCGCCGCCACCGCCGCCGGGCTGAAGCGCAGCAGCGTGGCGAGTCGTTGCTCAGGATGTGAACATGTGCTGTATCTCTACCCAACGATTACAGAGCCTCCGGCCTTCACCGTGACGCCTGCGGCCCTGGAGGCCTCGCCGGGATCCAACGCTGTGATTAGAGCAGAGTTTACGGGGTCAGCCCCTCTGCTGGTGAAGTGGTTCAGAGAGGAGAAGGAGGTGTTCACGGGGGGGAAGTGCTTCATCAAGAAAGACGCCTCCTCCAGCTCGCTGGAGCTGCACGCCGTCAAACCCAGCGACTCTGCTAAGTACACGTGTCAGGTGTCCAACGACGCCGGGAAGGCGGACTGCACCGCGGTCCTCTTTGTCAAAGGTGCTGGTCCAAGCTTCGTCCACCAATGTGCTGCAGTGTTTCTCTGCTCTCTGTTTCCACGGTAACTCTCACTGTTGATTCACAGAGGCGCCAACGTTCACCATGAAGCTGCAGCCCTCACAGCTCCTGAAGGCGGGGCTGCCTCTCAGGCTGTCCTGCAAAGTGCAGGGCACGCCACTGATTTCCATCACGTGGTTCAAAAACGGCTCAGAGATCATCTCTGACCGCAGACACGCCACCTCCTTCGACGGCTCCATGGCCACTTTAGACCTGGAGTCCTGTTCAGGAGACGATAGCGGAGAGTACGTCTGTGTGGCGTCCAGCGAGGCTGGCAGAGACCAGTGCAGCAGCTCGGTGTCGGTCAAAGGTTCGTTCATCCCTCTGCTGACATCCGTCAAGACTTTTCATAAACCAGCTGTAAACATCTGCCCCAAAGCCCAGTCCACGTTTATCTCAAAGCAGTCCAAAGGAAGTCCACAGTCCAGCATCGGGTCTAGGAGCACTAAGAACCCACCACGAAATCCTCGATCTGGATCAGAGGACTCTGTGACCCCAAGAGCCTGAATGTGAGACGTCCAATCAGAACATTCAGCAAGACACTGATTTCAGAACCACAGAACCAAAGTGGAGCTTTAGTGCATCCTTTTAGACTGGTTCCTAGTGCTGATGGTTCCTGATGCTGCTGGTTCCTGATGCTGATGGTTCTTGATGCTGCTGGTTCCTAATTCTGATGGTTCTTGATGCTGCTGGTTCCTAATGCTGATGGTTCCTGATGCTGATGGTTCCTGATGCTGCTGGTTCCTAATGCTGCTGGTTCCTGATGCTGCTGGTTCCTAATGCTGATGGTTCCTGATGCTGATGGTTCCTGATGCTGCTGGTTCCTAATGCTGATGGTTCCTGATGGTTCCTGATGCTGATGGTTCCTGATGCTGATGGTTCCTGATGGTTCCTGATGCTGATGGTTCCTGATGCTGATGGTTTCTGATGGTTCCTGATGCTGATGGTTCCTGATGGTTCCTGATCCTGATGGTTCCTGATGCTGAAGGTTCCTGATGGTCCCTGATGGTTCCTGACGCACCGTGTCATCAGTGGGATCTCTGTGGGTCTTGCTTTGGACTCCTGACAGACCAGTTTGGTGTTGGGGCTGTTGACAGCTGAAGGAGCTCTGGGCTCCAGACTCCCCGTTGTGCTTTCAGGCCTTTGAATGTAACTTCTACCATCTCTTCCTGTAGAGCCTCCCGTCTTTGTGAGGTCTTTCGAATCTGCTGAGCTGGTGAAAGGATCCGACATATTTTTGGAGGGAGCCCTTTCGGGTTCTGCTCCCTTTGAGATCAATTGCTTCCTCAATGAGAAGCTGCTGAGAAACGACAGGAGACGTAAATTCGGTGTCGAGAACGAGACGGTGACCCTGCACATCACCGAGTGTGAGAGCGCTGATGCAGGGACGTACCGGTGCACGGTCTCTAACGAGGTCGGGGAAACCACTTGCTCTTGCCACATTACTCTTCAAGGTCAGTCTGAAGACAGCGTCTGCGCTGTCTGTCAAGGTGAACGCATGCTGCTTTAGTTCCTCCATCAGCACTGTTCCAATCCAACATGTGTTTAGTAACAGCAGAAGAAACTGACGTCATCTGTCTCCACGTGCTGTGTGTGCCTCAGACTGTGTGCTAGTTCAGACTCAGCAAGTCCAGATGTGTTTTTGCACTTGCTGCCATCTCACTTGTGGTCTTCTCCCACTAGAACCGCCCACCTTTGTTCAGAAACTAGAGGAAATGTCCTGCATGGTGGGCTCTGAAATCACTATGAAGTGCATGTTGTCTGGGTCTCTGCCCATGACTTTCACCTGGATGAAGGACGATCTCGAGCTCACAGAAGACGAGCACGTTCACATGTCATGTGACTCCAGAAGTGCTGCGCTGACTGTGAGAAACAGCCAGGTGTCTCACAGCGGGAAGTATGTGTGTGAGGCTCAGAACAGAGCAGGGACGCAGCGCTGTGCTGCCGGACTGCTGGTCACAGGTTTGTGGGATCCTTCGTGGCTCATTGCTTCCTCTCACTGCTTCTGCTGTCTGTCCAGCTTTGTATGTCACCTCAAACACAGACGGTCAACGCTAATCCTGCTCTGAACTATTCTGTCGTCCCAGAACCGGCAAGTATTACTGAGCAGGCAAAGTCCATCAGTGTGACACAGGGTGACCCGGCCCGGCTGGAGTGCCGGTTCTCAGGCACCAAGCCGCTCAAAATCAGGTGGACCAAGGACGGGAAAGAGTTGAAGTCAGGTCAGAAGTTTAGGATCCAGAGCAGAGACAGCAGCTCGGTGCTGCAGATCCTCCGAGCAGAGGGCGGGGACGCCGGGGAGTACGGCTGTGAGGTGTCCAACGCGGCGGGCAGCAGCTCCTGCGAAGCCTCGGTGACAGTTTTAGGTCAGTTTATCAAACATTCAGCTCCAAACCGACTTCTGTTCCCAGCTGAACTTCTTGGTTCTAAACTAAAACTGTTATTTCAAACTGTGCAACAGACCAGGTCATTAAACCCACTTTTACAAGGAAGCTGAAGGACACTGAAGGTATCAAAGGGTCGTTTGCACACCTGGAGTGCCTGCTGTCCGGCTCGCTGCCCATGAGCATCCAGTGGTTCAGAGACGAAGCCGAGGTTCGCCTCGACACGCGCCACAAATCCGCCTTCTTTGAAAACGTGGCGTTCCTGGAGGTTAGCGGGTTGAACAGTAGCGACGGCGGGCGATACAAGTGTGAAGCTAAGAACGAGGCGGGCGCCGCTCAGTGCTCCGCCATGCTGCTTGTCAAAGGTTTGAACCCTCACATCTTCACCGTTTCACGGCGCCGTGTCGCGTGTGGGCGGAGCCTCTGATGTAACAGGCGTGTTGTTCCACAGAGCCGCCCAGCGTCGTCCAGAAACCCGAGTCCGCCGAGGTTTTACCGGGATCGAAGGTTAAGTTCAGCGTGGGCGTGTCCGGCACGCCGCCGCTGACCATCAGATGGTTCAGAAACCAGAAGGAGATTCTATCCAGCGCCGAGTGCAACGTGGTGAAGAACAGCAGCTCCAGCTCACTGCAGCTCTTCTGCACCAAGACCTCCGACTCCGGAGACTACGTCTGCCAGATCCACAACGACGTGGGCTCGGCCTCGTGCCAGGCCGCGCTCTTTGTCAAAGGTCAACTTTTAATGCGACGATTGTCAGAACTTTATTAGTGTTGGCCTCAGCAGCAGGCTGCATGAGTAACGTCTCTATCTTTTACAGAACCCCCCTATTTCATAGACAAACCGGAAGGCGTGTCGTTAGTGCGAGGCGGAGACACAAAAGTCTTTGAGTGTAAGATGGCAGGGACGCCACAGATCTCTGTGCGCTGGTTCAAAGACGGAGCCGAACTCCAACAAAGCACAAAACACAAGATGTCCTCGCTCGACTCCGCTGCAACATTAGAGATCTGTAAAGTTAGTGACAGCGACAGCGGGAAATACTTCTGTGAGCTCTGCAATGACGCTGGCACAGAGAGCTGCAAGTTCGGGCTGGAAGTCAAAGGTTGGTCTCCTCCTGCGTGCTCACAGTTCCCGATTAAGGGCCGTGTGAGAGCCAGGAAGTAGAGGTGAACCTGTGGTTTGGTTTTTCAGAGGTGCCTTCATTGGTGGAGGAGCTGCCGCCCTCACAGGTGGTCAAAGGTTCGACTGCAGCCTTCGACTGCAAAATGGCAGGAAGTCCTCCTTTCAAAGTCACCTGGTTCAAAGACCAGCAGCCAATCAAGGCCAGCCAAAGGCTCATTGTTGTTGACGGTGACAAGGTGGGCCTGAAGGTCCTGGGCTGTAAGGAGGAGGATGTCGGGGCCTACCGTGTTCTGGTAGCCAATGAGGTTGGGAGCTGTGAAGGTTTCACAGCGCTGTCTTTGAAAGGTTGGTCTCATCAGCAACTGTTTCTAGTTGGACACTAATCCCTGCACAAACACAGCATGACACCTTCATCACTTCATCCCGTCAGCTCCTCCAAAATTCATCGAAAAAATGGAGAACGTGTCGGTCATGGTGGGAGACTCCGCCCTGTTCTGCTGCCGCGTGGACGGCTCGCCGCCTCTGGCGGTCCAGTGGCAAAAGGACGATCAGCGGATTTCAGACGATCCCAAAACTGAGACGATGTTTGAGAACAATCAGGCCACGCTGAGGATTCCTGCCTGTGGTGCAGATCACGGCGGGACATACACCTGCCAGGCCGTCAACGAGGCTGGACAGGACCGATGCGTCGCCACCCTCACTGTACAAGGTAGCGCAGCGTCTCAGCTGCAGGTCGCTCCTCGGTCCGGCCGCGAACCGTCCGGCACTCACCTCTTCTTGTTCTTGGCGTTGTAGAGCCGCCTTCAATCCGAGAGAAGACAGAGCTGGTCAGAGTGACCCGTGGGGACCCGGCCAGTCTGGAGTGCAGGCTGGCCGGTAGTCCTCAGATCACCGTGAGATGGTTCAAAGACGGCAAAGAGATTCAGTCGAGCCGGAAGCATCGGCTTCAGTTTGAGAACCGTCTGAGCAGCCTGAGCATGGCGGCCTGCGAGCAGCAGGACAGCGGCGAGTACCTGCTAGAGGCCCACAACTCGGTGGGGAAATGCAGCTGTAAAGTGGCGCTGGTCGTTCTAGGTTGGTGAAACGAGCCCTCGTGGAACAATGACAGTTTTCAACCTGCATGTTTGCTTGCCTGTAACCTTCTTCTGATGTCGATTCACACAGAGGAGATCGTCCCTCCCTCCTTCATTAGAAAGCTCTCAAACGTTCAGGCTCTCATGGGCTCAGCAGTGACCCTGGAGTGCAAAGCTGCCGGCTCGCTGCCGTTGGCAGTGGAGTGGAGCAAAGGGAAGGAGAAGCTGAGCAGCGGCTCCAAGTACAAACTGCTGCATGCAGAGAACACCGTTTCTCTGGAGCTCCAACTGAGCCACAGCTCCGACACGGGCGAGTACTCCTGCCGGGTGTCCAACGCAGCCGGCAGCTGCGAGTGCAGCGGAGTCCTCACAGCCAAAGGTCAGCTCTCAGACCGCGCCGCCTTCGGCTCCTTCTCTCACTGGTGTGTGTGTGCTAACGTGTGTGTGCTAACGTGTGTGTGTGGGTTCCAGTGCCTCCCAGCTTCACGGCCGAGCCGCAGCCTCAGGCGGTGCTGCCGAAGGCCACAGTGCTCCTCAGGAGCGTCTTCCAGGGCACGCCGCCCTTCACTGTCAGATGGTTCAAAGACGACGCCGAGCTGATCACGGGGCCGTCGTGCACCGTCACCGTGGAGACGTACTCCTCATCCGTGGAGCTGCGCTCAGTGGCGCCTCGGCACGGCGGCCTTTACTCCTGCCAAGTTAGCAACGAGGCCGGCGCGGTGAAGAGTGCAGCAGAGTTGTTGGTGAAAGGTTGGACAACGCTTCTTTTTTTTCCTCTGCCGTCCGGGCTGCCGGCTTCACGCCTTCTTTTTCACAGCTCCTCTTTCTTTGCTCTGGTCTCTCTGCTCTGCCGTCTCACCGTGTTCCCTCTGCAGGAGCGTCCCTGTCGGTAGCTTCCCTGTCGGTAGCTTCCCTGTCGGTAGCTTCCCTGTCGGTAGCTTCC
>JAUESE010101745.1:0-31054 GCA_032274725.1 Malacoctenus triangulatus | reverse complement strand
ACACAATCATCAATATTTAGGAACTGACCCTGTCCAACAGGAGCACTCCACTTTCATCCATGTTGAAATGGGCTTTGATTCCTTTGGACTCAGCATCAGCATGTTTCTCAAAGCTGCTTCCCACTCCAGAAAGCTTGACGGTGGTCAGGTTCACCGAGCCGAATGCACTACAACAAACAGCCACGTCAGAAGTGCCAGAATGAGCAGAACATCGAAGTGCGTAATAGACTGACACAATATTTGGTTGAGGGGGGATCATAATTACAATCCCAGTAAAGACTTTACGACCATCAGTCTGGAAAAAATGTCATGAAAGAAATGTTAATGCTGTAAGGACCACCTGAGGTCTTCCGGGCTGAGGAAGTTGAGATCTCCATAGTTGATGTCAAAACTGAAGTCAGTGGTATAGCGGTTGAAGGTGATGACTTTGCGCTGTGGATACGGTGCCATCCTCTGAAACAGGATGCGTTTGTTGTGTTTTACAGTTTTAACCCCATCCTCCTCCATATTCCGGGTGAACTCCACCTAATGGAATGATGCATCATGTTGTCAGTAAATAGATGAGACACATAGCACCAATTCATATCACTATTATTATGCCAGCATCATCAGGCAGGACTGCACTGACCTGAATAGGAAAAACTGTTGCATCTCGGACCAAGAAAGGCTTGACCTTGAAGGCCTTACTGAGGGCAGCAGCCTGGTACACGGCTCCCATGGCTGCTGCTTCATCTGCATTGATATTCTTCCCCAGCTCCTCTCTGCACAAATAAATAAACAAACAAAACAAACAACACACATACAATCCCATGCATGAATAAAAACACTATAAACATGACGTCCAAGAGTGCTTTCTGTAAAGAAACCTCTGAAGTTGACACTTACTTGCCAACAGCTTTAAGGAGCACTTCCTGAACCTTGGGAACACGTGTGGAGCCGCCCACTAAAATCACCTGCTCGATTTCATCCTGTTGGCAAAAAGAGAAGAACTTTGACTTACACCAGGAAAACGCAAGGCTTAATTGTCATTTCTTTTCTTTTTTTTTTTTTTAATTCAAAAGGTTTTCAATTATATGAACAGAAAAAGGCACACAAAACATGAGTGAATGTAATTATACAAATTTGTCACATAAAGCATTTTAAGACAGCCTGATGTTTTTTTCTAGTTGGAGTATCTATGTTGCATCTATCTTTTAGAGAGTGTCGTGTCTTCTCCTCTTGGACTGAATGACCCTGTATCCTCTTGTAAAATGTGATGTTCATTTCTGGAGTGCTTAATGTTTCTTTTCTGTAGTGGGAGACTATTGCCGGAAAGATGGTACAAACAGGATAGGAGAGAAGGGCCAAATATGGTATGGGACATGTCTTTTCTTTCGAGTGCATGTCTTTTTGGACAGCAAACACAGGATGTATAGAAGAAGACATCTGCCTCCTCTCACCCCAAGGTTTCGCACCAAGTAAGGCCTGGTATGGAGAAGGAAGGAGGGTCAAGTCAATGGGCCAAACCCACAACCTTTATAACCTGATGTACAGAAAACTTAGATTCAGAAAGACATTGGGATCTCTTTCTCCGAGTTCGGTCCAGACAACTTGCTTCGACGCTGTGCTTGTAATAAACGATTGAAGAAACTACAAGACCGTGTCAGCAGAGACTTCCACTCCACACATCAACAGAAGAAGATACACGACAAGAGCAAGCATTTGCTGGATTTCCAGTTCAATAAGATCCGCCTCCATGCCACTAGGCTACTGAATGCTAGTGCTCTCCTTTGTGCATTTGTGTTATGCATTTGCTACAAATACAAAAATCTTTGTCATAATGTCATCTCAAGACTGCCCGGACATAAACACCATTTCATAAACGTAGGGCTTGTTTCTTTGCTTCCACTATTCTCCAAAAAATTAAGAAAAGCTATTTATTTATTGTATGGTAAGATGACTGACCAGCTTCATTTCTGCAGCAGTCAGGGCTTCCTGCACTGGGTGGGGCACTCTTTCAAACAGGTCAGCGCACAGCTCCTCAAACGCAGTCCTCGTCACTTTGGCTTTGAAGTCGATGTCATCCATCAAACCTTCCACCTACAAAAAAAGCATCATCTTAAATTACGTCTCACAGAAGTGAATTATATTCCCTGGAACTTTCAAAAGGCCAATAAAAGCTTATAAGCCGATGCTTCAATAAAGGAATCAGGATGCGGAATCCACCTGTGCCATGAAGTCGACGTTTGCACTGAGAACAGTCTTGAGCCTCTGAGCCTCCTTGAGGAGCTTTGCCATGGCCCGGTGATTCTCTATCACATCTTTTTTGCTCTTCTTCTGTTCATTGAACAGCTTGGCCAGGTGATCCCGCAGCCGCAGGTCCATTTCAAAGCCCCCCAGCCCACGATCAAACCTAAAGCAAGAACAGGGGACCATCACCCAAAAAGGAGTTGACAGGTCGAAAAAGGTTGATTTTTTTCCTCGAAAGAAAAGGGAACAATCATGTCACATTGAAATTAAGAAGTTTTTTGATTTTTGTAATCAAACTTGGAAAAAATGAAAAAATATTTACAGATAATATTTCTAATGATAATTCTTACTTTGATTTGGCAATGGAAGTTTAACAGTTGTATTTTTTCCTTTTATACTGCCCACCCTCCACCACTTCTTCATTTAGACTACTGGCCTTAGGAACATGGTTCTGTTGACAGTTTCACTGTTACATTGTCAAGTTATCCCTCATTGAACTCACCCAGCACCACGGATCTGGAGCTGCGGTTGGGTGCCATGGTCCTTGGTTTTGACGGTCTGATAAGTGACTATTGTGGCAGTCGTGCTTCCGGAGCCCATATCATAGAACATGACATTCTGAATGAGAGAACGGACCAGGGTTGAACAGCTTTTACATGGTAGAGGCTCCTTTTTCCCCACAGAGCTGCTTTCCAAATGACACAATGATGTTCAAATGGCCTGAATAAAAAGAGCTGCAGCAAACTCTTTGTGCAGAGGTATTTAACATTCAAAGCAATTACTTGAACTTGCCAACATCAAGCTTGACATTACCCAGTTTTGAATTATTATTGAAAAACAAAACAAAAAAAACAAACACTGTACATGCAGTCTCACCCCCCATTCATTCACCTTTGCAGTGCTGTCTATATCTTTCCTCCTGAAGACGCCGTAGTTCAAGGCCACTGCTGTATTGTCATTGATAAGCTGAAGGACCTTCACACCTGCCATCTGTGCAGCCTGCAGGACTGCCCTGCGCTCTGCCTGGTTGAAAAAGGCTGGGACAGTAATCACTGCATCCTTGATGGGTTGTTCTGTCAATTGGAAGAATTGTTGAGAGAGAATGACTAAAGATTCATGAAATGGCATTTTAATGCTGCTGTGCATCATCATTATCAGGCATACAGACCTGCAAAGTCTTGAGCCAGGCCACGGGAATAATTTAAGACCATCCCCAGAAGCTCCTCAGGAGTGTACTGTGTCTCTCTGACAAAAAACAAGAGGTTGGAAACAAATTGTTTTTTCTCCTCTGATGCATCATCAATTGTGATTTCATTGTAAGCTATACTTGGAAACTGATGTGTCCATGACAATAGCAAAAGTCAAGAATAGGAAGAATAGGAAAAAAAGGAGTGTATGCTCAGTGTCATAATGTGTGGAAAAAAAGTGCAGACTGCACAGCAATGTCTGACAGTTATATTAAAATACAGGATAATGTTTTAATACTAAGCAGAGGTATGCACGTGCAAAGTTTTTGAAAGAGGTTGGATCAGCTGTATGGATTGTAATTGAGCTATAATTGAGAATTGTGCTCCGCGTGTGTAAAGACATCCGGACGTGTGCGCACATGATTTCTCCGCTTACATGCGCAGAGTGTCTCCCCTCGCTTGAGCTTGTCTGCACATGAGAAACTTCTCTGCTCTCATGCGCAGAATGCCTGTGCTCTTCGTTCCTGCTGCTCACTTGCGGTAAAGTGGTCTGTCAGTAACAATCCGGTCAGCTTTCTATTACTACACATGACTGGCTACAGTTGCGCAAGATTTTTGCACGATTATGTCACCATACTCACTCAGAGTTTTTAAAGTACACGGTGCCTCTGTCTGGGTCCTCCTGCAGCTCATGCTCTGGGAAACGTCTCTGGTACAGCCCCACTTGAGGGTTGTTGTGCTTTTTACCAAGGAGACCTTGCAGGTGTCTGTAAACGGTTTTGGGGTTCTTCACAGACTACAAAGTTGAAAACAATAATGTGTCAACACCCAAAAAAAGAAGGTTAAAAAGATCTAAATATTGATGCAAGTGCAGCAGCGATTCAAGAGAAAGAGCAGAGTCAATGTACCACTCCAAGGGCATTATCTCCAAAAAGTCTCTCGCTGTCTTTCAGACACACAACAGTTGGCGTTTTTCTTCTGGACTCTCTACAAAAAAAAAAAAAAGAAAAAACATATTGTCAGTTTTACTTGTGCAATTTGCTTTTACTCACTGAACTCATTCTGTCAAAACTGTTGGCATCAATGCTTACACAGCATTACTGCTGCTGCTTGTACTTATTTCTTTTACTGTTTGGTCACGAGATAAAAAAGGTTTTGCTGCGTTTCTCACAAGTGCATGCATGCACACACACGGGGTTTCCAACCCCTGTTGCCATTTTTTTTTTTTTTATGCAGGTAAAGAGAATAAACTTCGCAATTTGCACTTCAGTTGCTGGTAAAAGCTAACTGACAGTCAAATGGTCAAACTCTTCAAGCAGTGGTCAAGCAGCAGTGGGACTTGCCAATTTTACCTTGTTCAATAAAACTGCTGTGTGCAACCATCAGGCTGAAAAGATGCCTGACATGATGTTGATTGGCAACGCTTACTCAAACAACAACAACTCACAACAAAGAAGAGGTAGCTGTGCACTACACTACTCATGACAAGATGCAAATACGTGTGTTTCACCAACAGAAGGTTTTTACAATTAAAATCAAAATATGTATAGATGATACCACTATGTCTCACTGATTTTTGTTGAGGATGTCAGGCAATTGCCAACTTTTGCATTCATTTATGAATCTACGGCAACCCTTCACCACATGCGTTCTGATAGGAGGCGGTGATCCTGAGGAAAGGACCCTCTTTTCCCAATGTTGTTTTTCACCATGTGTCTGCGGATAGTGGATGCATAATTGGCTGCTGCCTCATCCTCCTGTCCTGTATGTTCATGTACATAACACACAGACAAGTAATACACAACAGCCGAAGGTGCGTTATGATACTCTGGCAGAAATAAACGCTTTAGAAATCGACAAGATTTTTATGGAGGCAGCTGTGAAACATTAAACGCAGCTATTAGGGGGAAAAGCACACATATCATGGAAACACATACACGACAGAATAGAGGCATTTATAGGGACAGCTTGCAGTGAACACACACACACAATCAGTCACTATTATGACGAAGACTCAAACTCACTTGTTGAGGACAATCTCCATGGGCACACCGGGTTTCACGATGGCCAACTTCATCCATTCACTCCCAAGATCTACCGACATGACAGCTATGGCCACTGCAGGCACAGAGAGTAACTGGTGAGGCACCAAGGCAGAAGCCCTGCTTGCTGCAGCATTGATCGATCACATCCGTTTGTAAACACCAACAAAAGCAGGTGCACAAATCTGTCATTGGAACAAACGTGTAAACCTGCACTGTACCTAAACAACCTTTGCCTCCTAATGGAAACGTATGTTAACATAGTGTTATGACTATGGACAGACTTAATGTGATTTTATAATTTTATTCAAAGAATAAAACAACGCAAGTTTGGTCAAAACGATGTCAAAACAATCCTGCTTAAAAAACAAAAACAAAGATTGTGCATACAGTTTGAAAACAATGTACCAAAGTTTTTCAAATTATTGAACACTTCAATAGTTTCACCATTGAGTCGGCCTCAAAAATCCCATGAACATCATTTCTGGAGGGTTGATGCACATACCCCTCCAAATGTGTTACGAGCCTAGACAACAATCCCTCAATGTTTTTCTGTACAATAAAAATACTTAAGTTGAACAAAGTCTTAAAAATCAAGACAAAACAAATGCTTAAATCACTCTTTTGTGCATGCATTAATGCATCGGACCATGTAACTGACAGGAAGGGATTTACCCAGGAAGTGCCCCGACACCCAACAGCTGCGTGTTTCAGCCAAGGTGCGTCTTATTACATTTTGATATTCAAAACAATAAAGAGTCCTGATTGTCTATGATCAGTTTGAGATTTGGGTTCTAAATATGCAGACTGTGCATTTATAGTTGGAGGTGAAAGCGACGTACAAACCAAAGAGCTGTTGGTGGGTAACAGACGAGCAACAGTTGAGTTGATACAAAGACGGTATAACCAATCAGAGCCATCACTCAAAAATTGACCAGAGCCTGTGCAACTGTTTGGTATTAGCTAAATTGGTGGCATCCTCAGGATTCTCCAGACATTGACAAGTAGACCACAGACAACAGCAGAAATCCTGTAAGAACTGTAATATAAAGACCCCAAACAACTATTAATCAGCAACTCCCCCCAGAGGGCCGGGTTAAAGGTATCACAGGTTCACAAAAGACTTCCTAACTACAGGGGCTTCACTAGAACATGTGAACCATTAAAAGCAAGAACAGAAAGGCAGGGCTGGAAAAGCCTCAAGAATTGGACTAACTTGTATTAATGTAATGGAAAAGCCAAAGTGTGGAAGAAAAAATAATCTGCTCATGATTCCGAACATACAAGCTCATCTGTGAGGCAGAAGTTAACTTTTCTGGGACAAGCTGATTAATTTTTAGTGATAAAGGAAACATCTTGACTGTCAGTTCAAAGAAAGATGCAGCCTAATGATTTGGAGGTCCTTCATCATGAATCATGAAAATAATCCAAAATTACAAAGGACTTCATTGGGTTGAGACATTTAAGAAATAGACTGGCCCCATCAATCTCGACTAAAATCCAATGAAGCACTTTGCCTGCTCAGTTGTACCATGAAATGGAAGAAGCTTCAGGATGGACAAAGTAAAGAGGCAGTGGTGAAAACATCACAACACAGACTGAATAACTTTCGTGAGGTCACTGGGTCACAGGCTTGATGCATTTATTAAAGACAATGGATGTTTTCGAAATCACTTTGATCAAGATTTTCTGTTCTGAACATTAGCTTGCGTGGGAAATGGGTTAGTTCAGACAAAAGGTGTTGTCTTCTGAATCATGCATCAGGTCCAGAGCTGAAAATAAAACTTGGGATGTTCTTTTTTGTTCCCCCCCAGGGCCGGCGTTAGGCAGGGGCAAGAGGGGGCACGGCCCCCTCAAGTGAACACTGTGCCCCCTCAAATCAAATCACTGAAAAGGCACAAGATTATGACAATGCCCCTTCAAATTTTTGTGTGCCCCCTCATGTATGCATTCCTAGAACCGGCCCTGTTCCCCCCTCAAATTATTTTTGATGTAGAACCCAAATTTTATCATTCTACAGCAAAAAAATAAAAGGAATGGCTTCCAAAACCTTAGAAGTGGAGTAATCCTAACAAAAGCTTGTTTGTACCCTCAGAGTGAAGTTTGAATTGCTGCAGATGTTGCATAAAAATGTATTCAACATGTTACTCAGATGTGTCAATGTGTCATTCCACAAGAACAAGGGTCATGTTACCTGTTTGTGAAGGCAGCATTGCCAAAACAAGGCAGATAAGGGCAACCAGCACCAGCTTTCTACACCTCATGATGAGCTGCAAGGATGAACACAAGAAACATTGAGATAACAAATAACACACGCACCAAAAACAGCTGTGAACCCCTTTTAGATCTGCTCGAACATTACAGTGACACTTTGGAAACACAATCTCATGAATGTAAGAAAGCAGGTGCCTTTCAAAATAACCCCAAAGGCAGTTTCAACCAAGTCTGTTGTCGCTCCATTGTTGATGTCTACTAAATCCTGCTAACTTGTTTCCTGTTCCTCTTTCCCTCTAGTCATGTCCAAAAAAGACGAGACTCCGATTCACGTGTTATGAGAGGGACTGATGTGGCACATACTGTCTTTTCACACCATCTTACTTTCTCCTCTTTGGTTACAGTGACTTCCAACAGGATCCTGGCGGAAAAGTCTTTTGTTCCGGGATATGCAAAACACCCCGTGCACCTGATACCACCCACATAGGTGCTCACAGTTTCCAAACACGTGATGATGCCATTCATAAATTCCATTGTAAACTATTGATGCACTCACATCGGGGCCATTGGTGTTCATGTGTGACAGCAGCTGGAGCCTACGTTGACCCTTACAACATCTCCAACCACAGCAGGTTGAGTATGCGTGCATGAGTGTACACGTGCTTGTCAGTGAAAACACAACCTGCATAGAAACTTGTCGCACAGATACGTTACTATAATACATGTGGACCAGGGATGTACAATGGAAAACCCTCATTTTGACTCTATACCCAGGTTTAAGAAAAGCGAGCGCTACAACTCGCAGAATTCACCGGTGTATACAGACTACGTGTAAATAAAATCAGTCGTGAGTGTTACACAAGGTACAGTCGCCTCGCTGGAATAGGCAGACACTTTTGAGGTCAAAAAGCTGGAGGGGTCCTCTATACAAAACCACCACATAAACACACAAATGGCGTAAAAGTTGACAGCTGCTGTTAGCTAGCTTACCGGGTGACCAACCATCACTACAAGAACAGGACCAGACACCGTCTGCCCGGAGCAGGAACTTACATTTCTTTCAGCCGACACCGACTCAGATGCTAAAGACCACTTGGTAGCGCGGATCCCCGGGCGGCTCCTGGGCTCAGGTTCGTGGCTGTTACCTGGACTCGGAGCCTCTTTGTTATCACACTGGCTTGGGTTAGTTTTTTTTTTTAACGACTGGCACGCTATCTCCTTGTCGGGCCCGGAACGCGGCGTCACCTCATTGGATCCGGTGAACGCAGATGCCGGGGAGGAAATCCATTGTCATACTTGCGCTAGTTCAACAAACTGGTTCCGGTTAGCCTTTCAAAGGAAAATTGCTCCAAAAACTTCAAGATAACCACCGACCACAAGATGTATTTTACCGAATGAGGTTTTGAATGAATAACTATGTGAAAATAAACGTTTACCAGTAGAGTATATGTTTATCAACAGCATAATTGTGTTAGTGAATTTACATCATATCTTGAAGGTCCTGGGCTTGCATCCTCATGCAGCCTTTCCATTGAGAGCCAGAGCATTGTTCATCCTCTCAATGCTATTCAGCACTTGCACAAACGCATGTCGAATAGATAAAAGGCAGATATGCACCAACTGCCTGTGTGTCTCGTGAAAATGGCTTCATCTAGCATTTGGCATGTGTGACAGCAAGTGTTGTGTGCTCTTATTGTGAAAGGTGTAGCTTCTTGCCTCCTATGAGATGCAACAACATTCACGACGCTGCAAGAAGGAGCAACGTCCTTGACTCCCGCCCACTTCGTTCCACGCACTGTCCTAAGATTGGTCCACGTGAGGTGACTGGCGTGGTAAAAGGAATTCTGGCCGGATCCAATTGGTCCACGTTTAAAAAGTGGGTGTTACCGTGCTGACGACATTTCCAGGTGAATTCTGATTGAACCACACGTTCCATCACTGCTATTTGATGAGTATGAGTTTCTCTCTGACCCTTTTCAGCCTATTTTTTTTTAACTATGTATATTGAAATTAAATACACTTGACATACACAATGGCACATGGCAGTAAAGTTGAAGCATGGACAGGATATCAGTTCCCGAACTAATAAAACGATGCACCACCGTGGTTGGCGGTTTTTCAGAGACAAAGACCTATGGATAGCCGATTATCATATCAATTGCAAGAAGCAACAGATAACTACGGTGGCCGGGAGGTGCAAGTCAACATAACAAAATCTGAAACATTTTTACAAAGCTTGAGCCAAATTCACATTTAGGAAAACAGTTTTACATTTCTGAAAACAAAATCACATGACCATAACCCATTTACAAGTCCCGAAACAAATTTACATTTTAGAAAACAAATTAACAAGACCGGAAACACTTTTACAAACGCCGAAACAAATTTAAAAGTCCCGAAACAAATTTACAAACTATATCAACAGGAAAGGGAATGTCCCAACTCTGGGGTTGACCCGGAAGTGATATCATGAGCGGCAAGTTGGAGTTCATCGGAGTTCACGGACTGAAATAGAGAGAGATGGGAACCGACAGAGTTATGTTTTGCCCGTTTTGTGGCAAACACATGAGCCACTTCACGCGGTTTTGCTTTACGTGCGGTTGGTCTTTACAGTTTTTAAAGGGCGAAGACTAGACCGAAAGACCAAACACGCAGGAGACATCTGAACAGCCGGATAATGGAGGATATATTTGGGATAATGCTAAACTACGGAACCCCTTTCATGACATGGTCAAAAAAAAAAAAAAAAATACAAATTCGTACTACGGATTCCCTCTCATGACATGGTCAAAAAAAAACAAAACAAATTCATGGCCACAAAGTAGGTATTCATGGGTTTTACGGACATCATGGTTTTCCTGCGGCCGCCTTCTACAATTCGAAGTAGCCTTCTTTAGGACCGTTCTGAGACCGGCAGTATGCTGTCATCCTGCCGTCTATATGCGGTGTGGTCGGTTGCGATAATAGCAAAGGAAAACAAACAGGACTCATGTTCTATAACCTCCCCGAGAGAAAAAAAGGGGTGGACTGCTGCCATAAAAAGGGATCACTGGACTCTAACGGCTATGCGCTGAGCACTTTATCTCGGATGAGTAAAGTCTGTAGCATGCTAACGATCTTGATATCACAGATTTAAAAATAGTCACGATCAATGAAGGCAATTAGTTCGGATTATTGATATTAAATAATGTTTTCGTGTCAATTACTAGTTATTTTGTTACATGTAGTTTCCTAATCTTTTTAATCTGCTGCAGGAGGTAAAAAGAGTTATAATTCCCTTCACCCTGATTGCCTCGGTCCCACCAACCCCACTACCACTGAACAGCCACCTGAACTGGGATGCTATGGTGGTCAACCTGCATACTCAGATTCCATCATCTGCACATCTGGAAGCTGCAGACGGAAGCACTTTCACAGGTCCTGCCTGAAGCAGATCTGGGTGCCCAAGACATGGAAATGTGTGTAATGCAAAAAACACGTTTAGGAATGAGGTTGTTTACATGTTAATAGTTTGTTTTTTTCCTGTTGAATTTAATTCAAAAATTCAAATGAAAGTATATTTACATATGATAAAACTCCACAAATATTTATTGTTTCAGTGTGATAGTTACATTCATACAGCCTTACAGTTAAAAGTGCAGGTGTGGTGAAAACAGGGCCCTGATCATATTCAGCATGTTTACAGATCAAATAAGCAATCCAGTTTTTTTTTCTACTGATAAATACATTTTTAGGTTTAAACAAGTTGGTTAGGGGAGTTATTGTTTCCAAATATGTTTGTTTTGTTGTTTTAACCACAAATATTGTTAAAAACTTGTTTGAAACTCAAAAATGTGTTTATCAGGAAAATAAACTGGAGGGCTTTAGATCAGTAAACATGCTGAAAATGACCCTGGGTTCATTTTTCATCTAACCTACACTGACCCTTTGGAAGAATGATATTATCTACCTGTGAATATTCCTCTTTTTGAATTTTTAAATTGTCAACTAATCAGTTTATGTATGAAATAATCTTCCGTGGCTTTTATCAAACTTGTTGCTTTTATTTTTTAGATGATGTGGGTAAAATTTAATTTTAAATCAAATAAAGACATGAAAGATTGTTTTTTTTCTCAAAATACAACTTTTATCAAACCTTTTGTACTGCTAATACAAAATGTAAATTAATGCACGAGCAAAGAGACTCTAACCCTAAGCAGCAGAGTGGTAAGTTAGAATGGGAGAAAAAAACTGAAGTATCACACACATCCCAAGAAAAACTTCAAACCAGGTGCTGGATCGCAAGAAAAAGCAGATAAAGAAGAAAGGATGGATCTGCACAGCTGGATATAGCTCCCACAGATAATTTAAGGATTCAAAGGCTTTATTTGTACCTTTACCTGCTCAATGAAATTCTTGCTTTACCTGTCCAAGGTTAGACACATACAACAAACAAAAACCATGACGTACAGGACAGGTGGATTTCAGCGCAGCCCTACTTTGGTGTGCCATCTGCAGTTACATGTTGAAAAGACATCATTGGGAAAAAGGGTGGAAAAAAGTAATGTTTCAGGCACAGAGTCTGTATCAGCTTCAGGCAGGACCTGTGAAAGTGCTTCCGTCTGCAGCTTCCAGATGTGCAGATGATGGAATTTGAGTATGCAGGTTGACCACAATAGCATCCCAGTTCAGGTGGCTGTTCAGTGGTAGTGGGGTTGGTGGAACCGAGGCAATCAGGGTGAAGGGGATTGTCACTCTTTTTACCTGCAGCATTAGATTAAAAAAGAATAGGAAACTACATGTAGCAAAATAACCAGCAATTGACACTAAAACATTATTTAATGCCAATAATCCAAACTAACTGCATTCATTGATCGTGACTATTTTTAAATCTGTGATATCAAGATCGTTAGCACACTATAGACTTAACTCATCTGAGATAAAGTGCTCAGCGCATAGCCATTAGTGTTCGGTGGGAGTCCAGTGATCCCTTTTTATGGCAGCAGTCCACCTCTGTTTTCTCTCGGGGAGGTTATAGAACATGAGTCCTGTTTGTTTTCCTTTGCTATTATCGCAACCGTCCACACCGCATATAGACGGCAGGATGACAGCGTACCGCTGGTCTCAGAACGGTCCTGAAGAAGGCTACTTCGAATTGTATTTTGTCGCCACGAGATTTAGTATTTCGTTCGCACGAATTAGTATTTCGTGGCCACGAATTAGTGATTAGTGTTTTGTTTTTTGTTTTTTTACCATTAACCAGTTATTCAGATGCCTCCGGTGTGTTTGGTCGTTCCGTCTTGTCTGTGCCCTTAAAAAACTGTAAAGACCGACTGCACAAAAAGCAAAGCCACGTGAAGCGGCTCATGTGTTTGCCACAAAAAGGGCAAAACATAACTGTATCGCTTTCCATCTCTCTCTATTTCAAGCCGTGAACTCCGATGAACTCCAACATGCCACTCATGATGTCACTTCCGGGTCAACCCCAGAGTTGGGACATTCCCTTTCCGGCTAATATAGTTTGTAAGTTTGTTTCGGGACTTGTAAATGTGTTATGGTAGTGTGATTTTGTTTTCAGAAATGTAAAACTGTTTTCCTAAATGTGAATTTGGCTCAAGCTTTGTAAAAGTGTTTCAGATTTTGTTATGTTGACTTGCATCTCCCGGCCACAGTAGATAAGACATGTAATTAACTTAGCAAACTAATGTTGGAATTCTGTCCTTATCTTGGCCTCTTACCCAGAATTCCCACGTGTTCGTAATTGGATTAAAACGGAGTCGTTAATCAATTCAAAAAGTGAGTATTTTACTTCGCCAATCAAAGAATAATCGTACAATCAGAATTGAATGTGCAGTTGCAGAGCTCCGGGTCAAGTTCTCCCTGACAATCAGACATAAAGCGCGTCTTATGCTCAGCTGAGAAAAAGACGCCTAACTGCCCCTGGCTCCGTCTTCTTATCCCCTTGATCACTGGTCAGGTTCCATCATCTCATTTCTCATTGGCAGGGGAATCTTCAAATCATCGCAGGATCAGTTTCCAGACACACAATTGGCTCATTCACAGGTGTCCCCAGCATTCCTACATTCCTGATAACAAAGATACAATCACTCCTCCCTATCTCCAGGAGGTGTCATAAACTGCTGTGGGGGTTGCCGCTGTGATCTGCCCTTCTGGCAAGACTGTTTGTCACCTGGAGCAGGACACCACCCCCAATTGGAACTTTAAAAGGAGATCAGAACACAAAGAACTGAGGGATGGGGGAAGTATCAATAAAGGTGTTTCCCCCAGTTAAGATATGAACTCGGGAGGCTCAAAACCCTCACCCGAAAAGTCAACTGAAAAAACATAAAGCAACTGTCACATCCATTATCTTACTGAAGGCATCCAGGGATTCTAACCTACGGTGAACTTTTAACCTAACTCTAGCCGAAAATAAGAAAATAATAGAAGAAAATAATAGAAGCAGCACATTACTGGTCAGGGCCATCCGGAATGGGGGCGGGGACACCTTTCCTTCTACTGCTGTAATGACAAAGTGATTGCAAAATGAACGAGCACAAGGAATAAGGAACAACAACCACAAGTGACCAGAATGGCAAAATAATACTATGAGTGAAGTAAGAGTAGAAGCAACTAAGCCTTTCCACTTTACCAAGCATGTCCAGCCGGTCATCCTACATAAAAGTATCCCTGCATACTTTACTTAACTTGGACTTTAACATTCTGATCATGCGTTCCATTGTCACTTGCAAATGTGTATGGTAAACGGAGCCAAATGCAAAATTTTAAACTCAATACAGCTTCTAGTTGTCTGAGATCTTTGTTCTTACAATGTATACAACATAGAGTGGATGACCAAGAACATGACGGAGGAGAAGCAGACATGCCAGTCCTTCAGCAAGAGAAAAGTTGCTTATTCTTATTTTGATAGGTGGTGAATGGTTATTTGGTGCTTGGAGCATATCAGAGGGCAGTAGAGGGCACAGGTGTTCACTTGGTGTCAGAGAGAGAGAGCAAGAGCAAGGATGCGCTGGCACTGATTGCCGGTGAGAGCGCACCTGTGAGGCCTTTTTCTGTCTGCTCTGGGTGTAGTGGGTCAGAGCACAGAGACGATATTGGTATGTACTGTATGTCTTTATTTCCTGTTTATCACTTTACATTTCTGTTACTGTAAAGCACTATGTTTGCTTTGATTTGAAATTCAAGTTGGTTTGATTTGCTAAGTTTAAATTTAAGGAAGAGCTAATGTGGGTACATGGATGATATATGAGAGACTAATCTCTGTCTGTCTGTTTCTCTTTGAGGTTATCAACCTATTTCCCCCCCCCAAGAGAGTGACAAAGTCAAATAAAAAGGGGGTTTGAATGAATCGAGTTGGTTCCTGCGTCCTCTGTGCCAAGCCTGGTTGAGTCAGGCCTTCAAATTGCTCAATAACTCGACAGTTGATAACCAAGCGGACAGCCTGGACAGGAGAATTGAAGGTTCCAGTGGAAAGCTGTGGACGCAAGGGAGAAAGCTGTAAGTGTCAATGAGGTTAAAATGGCAGAAGATGTTCTGGAGAAGATAGTCAAACAGCTCAAAAGGGAGAGAACCACTGCAAAATGCAGCTTCACCAGACAAGCCAACTTTATTAGCAAAGGAGCAGACACCATGGTAGAATAAGAGCTGCGGGAGGAATTCAATAAGCTCTCTTGTTGGAGGAATGTATTTGAAGCAAACGATGAGTACAGGATTGGATTGCTGGCTGAGGTGACAAAAGAGGAAGAAGACAACCTTGGAGAGCAGCTACAAAGTGATATAGAACAGACTATGAGTGATGCTGAAACAAGGTTTAAAGAGGTTAGTGGCATTATTCAAAATAACCTGTGGTCAAGGTATGGTCAAGAAGAAATCACAGCTGCAATCCTGATGGCAGAAAAAAGTGCTGATGTGGCTGTAAATATGCCTCTTCAGAGTACTCACCTGGAAGGGTATGAGGTGCATTTAAGCCTTCTGGAGAAGAGGATGAAGGAGGTCAACAAGGTCATGTCTCGGTGGGACCGATGGATCCCTGGGATGGAGAAAAGAGGCCTTGATGGGAGGACCAGGGATCTCAAAGAAACCAACAGCAGACTTGAGCTGAGGACAGCTGAATTTGCCACTGCACGGAGAGCTGCAGAGGAAGCAAGTGCTGTGCAACCAGCAAATGCGGTGGCTGGAGGACCAATACAGGTAACACCTATGGTGAGGATTAAACCAACAGCTCTTCCTACCTTCAGTGGAAACAAGAGAGATTATTACAGATGGAGAAAGGATTGGGAGAACCTTCAGAGACAAGGGGAGCCTTCTGGGTCAGCAGAGGTCAAGAAAATTCAACTTCTCAACAGTGTCGAGATCTTCAGAGTCATGGAGAACAGGTATGACAATAAAGCAACGATTGTCATAGAAATCCTAGAAGAATTAGAGAAACTAACTCCCGTGAAAGGAAATCAACCAAGAAACGTAATTGATGTAATTCAGACTGTCGAAAAAGCCCTAGCATATCTGACAAAGCTGGGGAATTCTGGTGCAATAAAAAACCCATTGGTCATTAAGACAATAGAGAGTAAGTTACCTGATTTTTTTAAAAAGAGACTGGTTAATCTTCATGTTAGAGCCAACCAATGCTGTCACCCCAGACAATCACTTTGATATGCTGCTAAAGTTTTTGAAAAAGCAGGAAGGGGTGCTGGAGAGACTCGAGCAGCTTAAAACTGTGGAGAAAACAGCGAGACCAGACTACTGTCCAAGTAAGAAGCTTGAGAAAAGATTTGCTTCTACCAAAATGGCAAAGAAAGGAATGGGCATCGTGTGTGGCGTGTGTGATGACTGTGTGTGGTTTGCATGATGATGATGGTTCCTGTAAAGACACGTATTTATGTAGAAATAAAGACTGTAACAGAGATGGAACCCCTGTTCACCATTACCTTCTCTGTCCAGTTGGGGGCAGCAAGAAGCTCAATGGCGAAAACAGCAGGAAAAAAAGCACACTGACTGAAGAACAGGAACGTTTTCTGTCTGAACTTACCCCTGAGATGGCAGAGAGATGTAGGAATGCTTTCACCAACAGTATTGCCCGGACATCCAACATTAATAAAAAGCAGTCTGAGCTGTTGACAAGTAATGGACTCTGTGAACTTCCTGTCATCATGATGCTGATGGAGGTTACTGCCAATGCAGGCTACAAAGTCGGAACGCTGATGGATCTTGCGTCTGACACAAACTACATCACCGACAGGGCTGCTGAAAGGCTGAAGTTATGAAGCGACAATGTGACATTGGTTTTGTGTGGAGTTGGTGGAATGACTATGAGAGTGAACACAAAGAGGTACCTTCTCCAGGTCAGGATCAGGACAACCCAAGGCAAGGAGAGAGCTCATGAAATGGTCTGCTATGGACTGGATGATATCGCCAAGGTGCACAAGGAATTAAAGCCTGAGAAGTTAAAAGAATTCTTTCCTGAGGTTGAGCTGGAGGAACTAAGAAGACCAAATGAAGTGGAGGTTCTTATCAGTCACAGAGAGGGAAGGCTTGCTCCTCAAAGAGTCAGAGTGGTGGGAGACCTTGTCTTGTGGAAGAGTCCACTCAGGAAGACAGTGGGAGGAGCACATCCTAATCTCTTTGAAGATGTGGAAGTAGCAGCATATGGATCGAGAACCCATTTTGCCCGCTCCATGAGAACAGCTGCTGTCAGATATGAGGAGATTCCTAGAAACATGTCGGAGGCTGAGGGTTTCCCCATGAAGAAGGAGCACCAAGCCAATGCAAGGTTTACATCAGCCACGAGTCGTGAGTTTCTTGAATGGTGGAGATGGGAGAGTATAGGAGCAGCCTGTGAACCGAGATGTGGAGGATGCAGATGTGGAAACTGCCAACCAGGAGGGAAAGAAATGACCCTGGCAGATGAAAAAGAACTTGAAATCATAAAAAGAGGTCTCACATACAAAAAAAGGGGGATACACATGTGAACACACTGGGATGCTAAGTATCCATGGGTCCAGGACCCTGCCTCCCTCCCTAACAACAAGAGTGCAGTGGAAGCCACATTTTTAAGAACAGAAAGGCAATTGGAAAGAGAGCCTGAGTGGAAAGCTGCATATACTGCCCAAATTCATGAGATGGTTGAACGTCGTGCTGCATGGAACTCACTGAGGAGATGAGAGGAAGTTGGAAGGGTCCAGTGTGGTATCTGAGTCACCTGGTGGCACCGAACCCTCACTCAACAACAACCCCAGTGTGATTGGTGTGGAATAGCAGCCAGAAGTTCAAGGGACTGAGTACAAATGACCTTCTCTTAAAGGGACCAGACTTTCAAAATCCTATTAGAACTGTCCTGTTGAGGTTCAGAAGAAGTGTGCTCGCAGCCCTTCGTGACATCAAGAAGATGTATAATTCAGTGTGGCTGGAAGAACGTGAAATGCATCTACACCGATTTCTTTGGAGAGACAATCCAGGGGAAGACATAAAAGAATATGCCATCACAAGAGTTAATATGGGGGATAGACCAGCTGGATGCATTGCACAGCTTGCTATGCATGAAACAGCAAGACTTTTCATCTTTGCCCATCTGGAGGAGGAACGCAGGGTCCTGGAAGAGGAGAGCTATGTCGATGACATTCTAACATCCCACAACAGTCTGGAGGAACTGATCAACATCACACAAGGAGTGGAGGACATTTTAAGAGCAGGAGGCTTCTTTCTTAAACCTTGGGTGTGGTCAGGCCAAAGAGGGAGGCTGGTCGCTGCAGGGGGACTCCTGCAAAAGCTGAAGACGGCAACACAGAGTGCAGCTATAACCATCCTTCTAAACCAGATGAGGGGTGATGACAATAAGGCTCTGGGTGTTGGCTATCAGGTAGAAGATGACATGCTTTACTTGTTGACATCAATCAACTTTTCCAAAAAGAAAAGAAAGGTGAGACTGGGTGAGCATCTTAAGAAGGAGAATGTGAGGCTGAAGACACCTGATCCACTGAGCAGGAGGGAGCTGTTAACTCAGGTAGCTGGACTTTATGACCCGACTGGGTTAGTCACACCAGTTAAGCAGAGGGGAGCAATTCTTGTTCAGAAAGCCTTCCAAGAGGCTGGAGGTGGGAAAATGTCCCGAGACACCTGGGATAAACCCCTGTCAGAAGGCTTAAGAGAAGAGGCCATCAAGTTGTTTCAGGAATACATAGAGCTTGGACATATTAAATTCCACAGAAGCACCACACCAGCTGACTGGAGGGGGAAACCATGGGGAATCACTTTCTCAGATGGGAGTGATAAAACCTATGGAGCAGTGATGTATCTCAGGTGGAATACAGAGAAGGGAGTTGACGTCCGCTTTGTGGAATCAAAATCCAAACTGACCCCACTGGATCAAAAGGGTGAAGCAGTGAAAGCTGAAATTTGTGGAGCTGTCCTTGCAACCAGGCTCAGGAAGTATTTTGAGAAGCATGTAGGACTGGAAGTGGAGAAATGGTTCCATCTAGTGGACAGTCAAACAGTCTTGGGTGCCATACAAAGAGACAGCTATGGGTACCAGACATTCTTTGCGAATCATGTAGGTGAAATACAAAAGGCTGGGCCTATTGAGGACTGGTGGTGGATTCCTGGAGAACTGAACATTGCCGATATAATGACCTGAGGAAGTATAGCAAAGAATCTGAAGGAAGGTTCTGTTTGGCAAGAAGGACCAGAGTTTTTGAGGTGGCCAGTGAGGGAATGGCCCACAAAGTCAGCTGGAGAAACAGCTGCTCATGCCAGGGAGGATGTAAACTGCCTGCAGAGAAAAGCCTTCATAGCAACAGTAACCAGGAGTCAGGTGAAGAGGGAGCAACACTTGTCAACCAGTCAGAAAAGCTTGGAAGATCCCTCCACAAATAAACCCAAACTAAACTACACAGCTGCCCCAGGGAGACCATTTGCTGATTCTCAGCTGGACAGTCTTGTGGATGTCAGGAGATACAGTAACTTGAACAAATTCGTCAACATTATCGCCTGGGTCCAGCATGCTGCAAAGAACTGGCTTGGTATTAAGATGGAAGGTAGAGGACGAGTGAGAGGCAAAGTGACAACATTGGCAGTAAGGGAACAAGAAGATGCACTCAGACGTCTCTTCCTTGAGGCTCAAGAAAGAGAGGCGTTTCCAGTTACAGCCCTTAACAGACTGGTGGTATACAGAGATGAGAATTCTGGACTGTTAGTCTGTGGAGGCAGAGTTCAAGTATTTGCTGAAGACAAATCCGCGGTGCCAATCATACCAAATGGAGCGTGGGTATCCATGTTGATAGCAAGAGAGGCCCACAATACAAACCATGAAGGTGTGGCAGGAACACTCCTCAGGATAAGGAAGAAAGTCTGGGTGATTAAAGGTCGAAGACTTGCAAAGAAAGTGGTTGACAGCTGTGTTGTCTGCAGAAAGATCAAAGCAAAACAATGTCAGCAAGTTATGAGTGAGCTGCCATCACAAAGAGTGAGCCCTTCAAACCCATTTGAATTCTTGAGTGTCGATTTGTTTGAACCACATGAAGTCAAAGACGAGGTAAAGAAGAGGACTAAACTGAAAGTCTGGGGTATTGTATTCTGCTGCATGGCTTCAAGAGCTGTTCACACTGATGTTGTGAGCGACCAGTCATCAGAAGGGTTTCTCTTGGCTTACAAGAGATTCACATCTCTCAGAGGACACCCAAGGAAACTGTGGTCAGATGCTGGGACAAATTTTGTGGGAGCAAAACCTGCACTGAAGGAACATCAAAGTTTCTTGGATAAACTGAACAAAGGTGAACTGGAGGTTGAAGCTGCAGGGAATGGGACAGAGTGGTCTTGGAAGATCCACCCAGCAGACTCCCCCCCCCCATAGGAATGGAGCAGCAGAAGCAGCAGTCCGTTTGGTGAAAAGAGCCTTGAACAATCTGGGTGGTGATGGAGTCTTCACATGGGGTGAGTTCCAGACATTTCTCTTCATGGCAGCAAACTTGGTGAATGAACGACCCATAGACGCCAGAGTGCAAAGTAGTGAAGACCTTGTCGAGTATGTCACTCCTAACACTCTCTTACTGGGTCGGATTGGCCCAAGAGGAGATCCTGGAGATTTTCAGTTTGAGGGATACTCCTACAAAAGGCTTCAAAGGATTCAGCAAGAAGTGAACAGGTTCTGGAGGAAGTGGTGTGAGCTGGCTGGCCCCACCCTGTTCATCAGGAGCAAATGGCACACAAAGCAACAGAACGTCTCAGTGGGAGATACAGTATTGTATGACTGGCGGATCAAAATGCTTTGAGAGGCCGGTACAAGCTCGACAAAGTTGTCAGTGTGAATCCTGATCGGAGAGGAATTGTGAGGGATGTGAATGTGAGGACTTTTCCAAGCTACCCTGTTCCAATCAAAAAGGAAGATACAGTGCGCAAGCAAAGGAAAACCACAGAAAGACTGTCATCCAGTATCCCCTCCACTATCTTTCACTGGGATGTTCGACGCCTGATAGTCCTGCTTCCCATTGAAGAACAACTGTACAAAGACTGACTGCAAGGATGCACTGGCACTGATTACCGGTGAGCGCGCACCTGTGAGGCCTTTGTCTGCTCTAGGTGTAGTGGGTCAGAGCACAGAGACGATATTGGTATGTACTGTATGTCTTTATTTCCTGTTTATCACTTTACATTTCTGTTACTGTAAAGCACTATGTTTGCTTTGATTTGAAATTCAAGTTGGTTTGATTTGCTAAGTTTAAATTTAAGGAAGAGCTAATGTGGGTCCATGGGTGATATATGAGAGACTAATCTCTGTCTGTCTCTTTCTCTTTTTAGGTTATCAACCTATTCCCCCCCCCCCCCAAGAGAGTGACAAAGTCAAATAAAAAGGGGGTTTGAATGAATCGAGTTGGTTCCTGAGTCCTCTGTGCTCAAGTTGCTCAATAACTCGACAGCATCTCAGAGGGAACTGAGGAAAACGATATCCAGCAGTTTATTGCTAATCTCATCAAAATAGGGCTACAGCCCCTCACCGGAGTTGATCTTGGTATGCAGCGTTGTCACAGAGCGCTCGGTCCTCAACCCCCAAAAGAGCCACAACCCAGGTTGGTGGTTGCTTACTTACAAGAGTTTAAAAAACAAAGAGCTGGTGCTGCATTCGGCATGGAAGAAGAAGGAGGTCTACTGTGGCGACAGGAGGATTTACTTCGACCATGACTACCCTGCGGAAACGCTGGCGAAAAAAAAAGGCATACGCACAGATCCGGAGACTTCTGTGAGAAAAAGGGACAGCACCCGGTCCCACCAGGAGAGGATTAAGGACAGGCAACGAAGTTTCCAACGGCAGTGACATGCCCGGTGATAATGGAAACAGGAGATAATAGACTGATTAATACATAAGCAGGCTCGATCAGTTAAAAAAAAATCCAAAGGAACCACCAGGGGGCTCCCAGTAGCTCCCGTCTATTTTCACTTATTTTATGCACTTTTGCTCTTATAGCCGAACTATTTTGATATGATATTTTTAAATATCTGTCCCTCGACTAAACTACTCGGACGCCGCCCAGACAGAAATTAATAATCCGGAGAACCATGAGTGGAAAAAAACGGCTAACGGTTAAGCTAGCGAGGAAAGATGGCGAAAGATGGCGACTGGCTCACTGCTGAACTTCTCTGCGAAGAACTCAAGTTTTCTCGTGAGGCCATCTTGAAAGACTTCAAGGTTGAAATCTCCACCCTTCGCGCCGAGCTGAGACAAGAAATTAAATCCATACGCTCAGAGACGATGACGAGCCTCTAGGGCCTGCGCCGTGAGTTGGTAGAGGAGATAAACCGGCTCCGGCAGAACCAGAACCAGGCTACGGCCGAACAGACCGACATGGCGCACAGCCTCACCGACGCCCAAGAGCGCATTCAGCAGCTGGAGCGCCTCCACGAACAGAAAACTACAGATCTGAAACGTCTGAAGGAAAAGTGTTTTGACCTCGAAAGCAGAAGTCGGCGCCAAAACTTGAGGTTTGTCGGCATCCCGGAGGGGGCCAAGAGCTCCTCTCCCACTAAATTCATGATGGAGTTTATCCCGAAGATTTTGGGTGCCGAAAACTTCTCCGACCCAGTGATGATGGACCGCGCGCATCGCTCACTAGCGCCGGAACCAAAGAAAAGAGCCCGACCAAGAGCCCTCGTCGTTCGCTTGCATTATTATGCGGAAAAGGAGAGAGTAATGGGCCTCGCTAAAGGCAGAGGCCCCCTCACCTACCACGGCACTCCGGTCCACATCTTCCCTGACCTGCCGGTGGAGGTGAGCAGGCTCCGGGCTACTTTCAACGCAGTGAAGGCGAGGCTCCGGGAGGCGAAGATCGACTACAGCCTTTTCTACCCTGCGGTCCAGGCGGTTACCGTGAATGGTGTCCGACACACTTTCGACTCTCCACAAAAGGCAGAGGACTTCTACTGGGAAAAGATCGCTCCTCGACAGGATGGATAGCCCCTCTTCCCGGGGCTGTGTTTCTCATCGTTACCGGCGGCTGTTGGTGACATGTTAATCTGCGGCCGAATAACCCTGCACCGGCGGCCTCTGGACAGGACTGCTGTGTTTTATTTTATTTTATATCTTTTTTCCTTCTTCATCAACTTATCGATCTGAGGATATGGTTGAGAGACGGGGCTGTCCCCCGCCGGGAGTGCGGTAAGACTGTGACTTTATTACCAATCAGCACTGGTAAGAAACTAAGGGCTGTTCTGACAGTCAATCCACCTGTTACAGACTACTTTTGTGCAGTTTATCCTGACATTTTGGCTATTATTGAAAGTTTATTCAGGTGTCTCTATGTTCTACCTCTTTTTTTAGATACGTTCTACGTGCTGATTGATACGAGGCGGACATTGCTGTTACTATCATTCTCTGGACATCTCACTATACGTGCCGCCATAAATAACTTTTACCGTCACGCTACGGCCGTTTTATACACATATATACTCTTTTTCAGGTTGGACGGTGTTCATAAATTACTATTTTTTCTTTGCTTATTTAGGTCTGGGTAGCATAGCTCATTTTCTTGCTTATGCATAACCGAGGACTATAAGTGTGGGGGAGATTGGGGGAAAAAAATTGGCGTCGGGTTGAATTTAAATTTCTGAAATATTGGCAATTGAGTTAAGTGCAATACTTATGATTTTTTGTTGCTGTCGGGGGCAGAATTCAGCCAAGGTAAGCTGGATAGAACAGCTGAGTGCTGAAACGCTAAGTTTAGTTTGAAGCTAATATGGGTTTGTTACACCTTTCAGTTGGGGAAAAGTAGGGGAGGGGGTGGGTGTGTTTCAATTTGATGTTTTTGTGTATTGTTAAGGCAGACTCAGTTTTGTTTTTCATTTCATGTGATGTGGCTATACTGGCTTGTCTGGAGTTAAAAGAATATGACTAACATATCAAATAGTGGGGAGAGCTTGGTTCAGTTTATCACCTAGAACACTAAGGGAATGAATGGTGCTGTAAAAAGAGGCAGAGTCCTAACACACCTTAAAAAATTAAAGGCAAACATAGTATTTCTTCAAGAGACCCATCTGAGAAACCAAGACCATCGATGGCTACATAAAGGATGGGTGGGCCAGGTATACCGCTCTCACTTCCAGTGTAAATCTAGAGGGGCGGCAATCTTAATATGTAAAAATACTCCTTTTGTTTGTTCTCACTCCTTTTCTGATCGGCAGGGTAGGTATGTATTAGTGGAGGGGAAGGTACATGACATCCAACTCATTTTAGTTTGCATTTACGCTCCTAATATTGATGACAATAAATTCTTTTCATCACTATGGGCCTCATTACCCAACCTGAACTCACACTGTTTAGTGATGGGGGGCGACTACAATTTTGTTTTGAATCCATATATTGACAGATCTTCCCAAACCACACAGCCGCTTTCCAAATCAGCAAGGAGCATAAACTCTTTTATATATGATTATGGTGTTGTTGATCCCTGGCGGTTCAAAAATCCTTCCTCCCGTTGCTTCTCTTTTTTTTCCCCTGTCCACCAATCGTACTCACAAATAGACTACTTTCTCATTGATCAAAAACTTCTGCCACAGGTTAGCCAGTGTGATTATGAGGCAATAGTCATCTCTGATCATGCTCCACATTTGATGCAGTTAGCTTTTCAAAATAAATCAACGGTGGCTTCCTGGAGATTCAATAATTTGTTGCTAACTGACAAGGCATTTGTTACATTCATCTCTACTCAGATAGAGGAGTTCATTTTAATTAATGATAACGGAGAAGTGTCAAAAGGCATACTTTGGGAAGCTCTTAAAGCTTATATTCGTGGGCAGGTAATTTCTTACAGTAAGATTATTAGCCTCTCTCGACTTCGGTGTCAGTCTGAGATTAGAGAAGAAATAATAGAGATTGATCGTCAGCACTCAATAACACCCTCTCAAGATCTTTATAATAAGAGGATGTCTCTCCAATCTGACTTTGATCTCCTCTTTGTCAATGAAACGGCTAAGCTATTATTACAAACCAAACAAAAAGTGTACGAACAGGGTGAGAAGGCTGGTCGCCTACTGGCCCATCAGATCCGTCAAGCAGCTGCATCAAGACTTATAACAGAGACCCGTACAGCTTCTGGTGAAATTCTTACCGATCACCAGGACATTAATAAAATATTTCAGTCTTTTTACACAACTTTGTATACCTCTGAGTCCAAAGGTGACCCGTTGCTAGTACACAACTTTTTGAATAAACTACATTTTCCAACTATAGAAGCAGACCATAGGGACAGCCTTGATAAACCCTTTTCTCTTGAAGACGTGGCACATGCGATAAAAAATGTGCAAAGCTCTAAAACCCCGGGTCCGGACGGGTTCACTTAGGATTTCTTTAAGACTTTCTCTGCATTAATCTCCCCTGTGCTACTTGATGCTTTTAATTAAGCCTTTGTCCCAAAAACTCTTCCTCCTACCTTATACCAAGCATCTATTTCAGTTCTGCTGAAGGAGGGTAAAGATCCTAGGGAACCGGGTTCATACAGGTCCATTAGCCTTTTGAACACTGACACCAAATTACTAGCCAAGATGCTTGCTGCCCGTCTGGAAATAATTCTCCCATCGATCATATCACCAGATCAGACGAGATTTATTAAAAACCGTTTCTTATTTTCAAACCTCCGCTGGCTCTATAATATTCTATACTCCCCTGACTCAGCCCCTCAGCATCCAGAGGTTCTTCTCTCTCTGGATGCTGAGAATGCCTTTGACCGCATCGAGTGGGACTTTCTTTTTGCAGTTCTTGGAAAGTTTGGCCTTGGTGATAAATTCATAGCTTGGGGTCAAGCTGCTGTATCAGTCCCCCCTGGCTTCAGTACGGAACAATTCCTTCAGTTCCCCATATTTCCCCCTGCAACGAGGAACGAGGCAGGGTTGCCCCCTGTCCCCACTTTTGTTTGCCCTGGCCATTGAGCCCTTGCCTATCGCCCTGCGATCACTGGAGGGGTATGGTGGTGTTTTTAGAGGACGGGTGGAAAACAAAGTGTCCTTATATGCAGATGATCTGCTGTTATATATAACAAATCCCCAAGATTCTATCCCCAACATAATGTCTGTTTTAAAAGAATATGGAGAGATTTCTGGTTACAAACTAAATTTCTCCAAGAGCGAACTGTTTCCAATCACTAAATTGGCCCAAAGCCTCTCATACTCACATTTACCATTTAAAGTGATGGACTCTTTCAAATACTTGGGTGTGGTGGTGACTAGACACATGGTTGATTTGTTTAAAGCTAACTTTAGGCCTCTACTTGAGCGCACTATTGAGGAATTTGACAGGTGGTCCCATCTCCCCATCACTTTGGCAGGCAGAATTAACGCTGTAAAGATGAGCACACTCCCAAAATTTCTGTTTCTCTTTCAAACAATTCCTATTCTTTTACGGAAATCCTTTTTTGTGTCTATAGACAAAGCAATTTCTAATTTTTTTTGGAATGGGAAGAGACCTAGAATTAGAAAAGCTTATTTGCAGCGTCCAAAGCCAGGTGGTGGAATGGGATTGCGCCATTTCCAATGTTATTACTGGGCATGTAATGTCCGTGCGCTCTCTTTCTGGACTCACTGTGATAGTCAGGCCAAAAAACCAATGTGGATACAAATGGAACAGCACTCATGCCGGCAGACATCTCTGGCAGCTATAGTGTTTTCACCAAGGCCCCTGTCACTTCACCATGTCAAGAATAATCCCATTGTAACACAGTCTTTGAAAATATGGTCCAATGTCAGGAAATACTTTGGATGGCAGAGAGGCTCCCTGCTCGCTCCTGTCTGTCCCAACCACCTCTTCCCCACATCCACCATAGACCATTCTTTTGATACTTGGAAACTGAATGGTATAAGGACCATGAAGGCCCAAGACCATGAAATTTTCCCCACCTTTGAACAATTACAAAGTAAATTCAGACTACCACAATCCCATTTTTTTAGATTGCTCCAGGTACGTGACTTTATTAAAGCTAACAAGCCTTCGTTCCCTGATCTGCCTGATGAATCCACCATGGACTCTCTGTTCTCTTTTGAGCCCTCGAGAAGAGGTGCTATTTCCTTTATATACACTCACTTATCGAGTTTACAAAATCCATCTCTGGAAATCATAAAGTCTGCTTGGGAGAAGGATGTTGGGCTAGTCATGACGGCGGAGCAGTGGGAGAGAGCCTTAGAGGGAGTGCCTTCGGCTTCAATCTGCGCTGGCCATAACCTCATTCAGTTTGAGGTGTTGCACCGCCTTCATTTCTCTAGACTTAGGCTTTCTAAAATGTTTCCTAATGTAGATCCCAAGTGTGACAGGTGTAAGGCCTTTCCTACCTCCCTGGCACACTCGTTCTGGCTTTGTCCCAACCTACACACCTATTGGAGTACAATCTTTACGACACTATCAGAGGTCTTTCAAACAGTAGTTCAGCCAGATCATCTGATAGCTATTTTTGGTATAGCAGGAGGGATGAACAAGACTATTTCTGGAAATAAACTCAGATAACCAAATTTGTCACACTGCTAGCAGGGAGATTGATCCTCCTCAACTGGAAAAATCCTCAGTCACCTAGCTGGACCCAATGGCTAAGAGATGTGAGACTACGCCTTAAACTTGAGAAATTGAGATTTATGTTACGAGGCTCCCCAGATAACTTGAGAACACCTGGAAACCGTTTATGGATTACACTGAAACCAAGCTTTAACTTTCCCATTTTTACTCATGTATCTCCAGACCAAGCTTGCAATACATGTCTATTATTACTTGTTTAAACGATTGTAGCCCATCATGATGGGAAAAAAAGAAAAAAAAAAAAGCTCTGAACTGCCTGTCTGTCTGTATGGTTGTTTGCGTTTTTCTTTTTGTTTTTCTCCTTTTCTTTCTCGATTGAAGTGTTTTCAGTTTGTTGACTGTCTTTTTGTCTTATGGTTTGAAAAGGAAAATCCAATAAAAATATATATTCAAAAAAAAAGGTGAAAATCAGCTCAATCCGTAGCCTTGGGCCTCTACTCTCGAGTGGTAGTGATGTTTTTTGCAAATCCCCCTCCCCCTGGCTGTATTTTTATCCTTCCCTTTTGTTTATCTCGGTTCAGGACGTTTCTGGGTGGAGATTGTGTATTTGTCTGATGGAGCTATGGGCGTGACACTCTGTGGGGAAAAGTCATCGACTGGGAGATGCCAGACAGAGTCGCTGAAACTTTTAAAAAAAAAAATGGTGGAAGCTGCAAAGGAAAGGAAATACTCTGCAGCAAAGAAAAGTTTAGATAGTGCATGCTCGAAAACCAGAGTCAACATTGGTATCGCTTTCACTCGCCTCCGAGCGTTGAAGGAGAGGCTTGGACTGAAGAGCGACGCGGATTTGGCCTGCTTACTCTTGGACAGGTACGTACAGACTGCATTCCTGATAGGCTGCAAATTTAGCGGCATGCTAAGCTGCTAACTAAGTAGCGTATTTGTTAGTAAGTTGGGCTGCCAGTAGACAACAGCATTATAGTGCACTGTAAGCAGTCTCTCTGTATTTGCGGCTAATAACTGTGAATATAATGATTCCTTGGGCGGGCACTGATTAGTCCGAGGGGAGGGGCTCTCAGTTTGAACAGTGTTTGCAAACAGAAATGGGGAACAGCTTCGGACTCTACCTTTAAAGAATACACGCTTTAAACAACATGCACATTTTAAATGCTGCACAGCATTTGAAAGCATTTTCAACAAACACGGTGAAATGAAAGTGTAATTATTTTGCCAAAAATCTCCTTCAGACTGATGTGTATTTAGCATTGAGGTGATAGTAAAATTTAAAATTGTTTCGAATGCCTTCAACTGTGTGCAGGTTTTCTGAATTTTTTTTTAATTTTTATTTTCTTTTCTGCAATTTGACCGATCAAGATATTATACCACAGGAACATCTTTCACTTAGGTATGGCCTTGGTAGGCATATTAGAGTAGTGGCTTAGTACCGGTTGTACCAGGATGCACATCGGGGAAATAGAGGAGCTGAGTCTGACCTGTTCATTTCCTTTAAAAGCACAGTGGCTTTTTTTTTATCATACAAAAGCATGCACTTTGGAAAAGCTCCAGGTGTAAACTGTTCACTGAAAGAACATATCTCAAGGAGGTAATAGAGATGCCCACACACACATCGATGATGAGTTCAGGGTAAAAAGACAAGGTTCAAGTAATTAGTCTCCAGTGACAAAAAGTAACCTCAGAATAGATATAAACAACAAAGAAAGAGACAATACAACAATTTACAATGCAAAAATGGTACAATACAGCAGACTATATGCAGCAATGTGACAACCACCTCACGTTGTTAAAGCTGCATGCAACTAAATCATTACATATAAATTCTTCAATCATCATTGATATTCGTGAGGCTCAGATTTCACATTTGTCAAGTTAGCGTCAGGATGGCAGCTGAGACATCAACGCATGACCGTACAGTGATTTCCAGTGTGAGGAAGCTCTGGGACCAAGAAGTCTGTCGTTCCTCTGGAACAGAGATCAATCAAGCTGAGTTCAGCAGGTGGTTTTTCATGTTGCCTCAGGCCTCCAGAGAGCATCTTCATTAACCAGTCCCAGAGCTCCAATCACAGAACAGAAGAGGAATAAAGGACTGCATGGATTTTGTTCACCATGTCAACATCAGATGATAGAATCCGGTGTTGAAAGAGTTGAAGGTCATTTGTCGACACAACCACAAAAGATTGAATGCAAATTTCAATATCCTAATTCCTCATCATCTCAGTATCCTAAATCCTCACCAGAAAAAAGTTTTACTCTGATGAAGAACATGACATTCAAAGTTTGAATGGGATCATGATGACAGCAATGCAACATAAGCCTGAGTGGCCAAATGGATGATTGATCAAATTGGCTTAATGGGAAGGGGAGAAATGTTCTACATTTTCAAATAACTCAAAAGTAGGCTTGATAGCTCTGTTAAAAATTTAACAGATTTTTTTTTTTTTTTTTTTTTTTTTAAATTTAGGAGAGCATTACCTTTTGTCTCATGGGTGAACCATTGGCCTCCCCAACCAAAGGTTTTGATGGGGAGTCCCATCCGTGGTATTGTTGTGTCTAAGGTTAATTAAATATCACACTGGCCAAATGGAAAAAGCACTCGCTTTTTAAGACAGGGATTATGGGTTTAAATAACATCCGTGGTGCTGGACAAGCTGGGCTGCCAGATTCTGCACTTTACAGTGAACAGAAACATTAAACCAAACTAAACCAAACAAAAATAAACTCTTTCCCAGTGAACACCACCCATTTTCAGGTACCTCGAAAGTAGGCTTGATGACCATGTCACAATCTATTCATGGAACATGGTGTCACCAATTTAATGAAGGGGCTTGAGCATTATTTCTTTTTAACTTGTTGAAAGATATCACCGAGAAGGTCTTTGTTTTTGCCCCAGTGGCCCAATGGCTTCTTTAACCAGGTAATATGGGTTCAAGCCCCATCTGTGGTGCTCTTTGTTGTAGCAAGGTGAGGCATTCACCAGATATTTAGTCGAGTAAAACACTTGTTCTCATGGAGGAACCACTGGCGTCCCCAACCAGCGGTTTTGTTAGGAAGTCCCATCTGCGGTCTTGTTATGTCTGAGGTTGATCAAATATTACAATTGAGCTTTCTACAAATAGTCTGGATCTCGTACACCATGACCGGACTGTCTCACCGGACATGTTTTGTACAAGAACAAAGTAAATTTGTTTTCACAATCAGGCCCCTGTGGCCTCGTGGATAAGGCACTAGCTTTCTAAGACAGGGATTATGGGTTTGATTCTGTTGTGCGTTCAAGTAGGGTGTTTGGTGATTGACAGTCAATTAATTGCTAAGCAACAAATAGATAAATGATAATTATCAATTATAATTTAATAATTTCATGGGCACCAATTGTTGGGATTTCCAGCAGGTTA
>JAUESE010101671.1:0-11519 GCA_032274725.1 Malacoctenus triangulatus | reverse complement strand
AAACTCTCTCTGCTTCGACTGACGGGTCTCCGGCCTCCTCCTTCTGGTCCATCTCCACAATGAATTCTCACTCACAAAAACATTCACTGTCACACAAATGAAGCCAGAGCATCATGTCAGGAACAAATTCTACTTGCAACAGTTGAGGGGGAAGCATGTTGTTGTATCTTCTGATAAAACAGATATCACACACTGCCAAAACCCCACAATCGTACCAAGTACTTTATTTTCCTTTTTAAATTTCAAGTCAAAATATCCCTGTCCCACGCCACGTTGTATTGATGTCTTTTTCCTATTTTATTTTGGTAGCTCAACTTGTCTCTCATTGCAAGCTCCTTGACTTTCTTTCCTTCTGTGTGATTGCATGCTCCCTCCCTAACGTGCTGCACCTGTGCATGCTGTGATTAGACTCACCTGGTGTGCCGAGTATGTATGTGGGATTCTGTTTGTGCCTTGTTGCCAGTTCGTCTGTGTTTCCACGCCAGTCGCAACCAGCCTTCGTTTCGGCCCTTCTTTCAAGTACCAACCTGTTTGTTTTTGGACTACTGAGCCTGCCTTCCCTGTGATATTGCCTACCTGTGTATGATCCCTTGGACTGTCATTTGGATTTGCCTCATCTCCCTGGATTCTCCTGTTTGGTGCCTGACCCCTGCCTGTCCCTGACTATGTCCCCGAATCATCTGTGCTACATCTCTGCTGCTTTTGGACTCTGGATTGTTACTTGCCTTTTCGCAATACACTGTTCTCACGTTTGTACTGGGTTCTGTTGTGCAATTGAGGCTGCAAACCGGCCGTCATCTCTGACACCCCAACACAATAAATAAAATATGACCACCTAAAAAAGGAGAATTTAGTGAGATACAGTTGTCTCTTTCAAGACATCAAGGCCCAATTCCAATTCTCTTCCTTAATCCTCAATCCTCAACCATAGCCCTCAAAACCAAGTGTTAACGGCTAGAAATAGGACACTCCTTAAATGCAGATACTTCCTCAAGACTGTAGGGGGCAGCATGATGCCAAAGCGGCGTTCAGTCCGTCAAGTCAGAAGAAGAAGAAGAAACTGTAACAACAGCAGCAAAAGATTGTAGAAGATCATAAAATAAAAATGTTACACAACAGCGAAATAATTAATCCATAACATGGGCCTAAACTAAGAGAATACCATGTTTATCATGATATTTATATCTCCATTAACAAAGAAATGTACACTTGTAGCTCGCCGTCTTCGCCGCCATGCCAATTAACAGTAAAAACACAATGCATTCTGGGTAGCCCTTACTTTTAAGGGAAGTAGCGGAGAATCTCAGTTTTGAGAAACGAAATGGCCTTTTTGTTCCTCAAACTCACTCCTTAATTTAACTTCCTAAGAATTGGGACAGCACTTGCACTTCGCGGGAGCGCGCATTTTTGAGGTTGAGGATTAAGGAAGGAATATAAAAACAAATTTTATGTTCTAAATATTATCTTGCAAAAAACAGTGCGAAAAACCATTTTTAGAAATAAAAGTATGCATCCATGCAGTTCAATTTGCACATTCAATTTGGAATCATCAACACACTGTTTCCAGCATTGGTATGTGGGCATGTCTTGATTATGCATTTGGTTTATTTATTATGCATATGTCAAATATTGTTATGCATTTTATCTGATAGTGAATCAGGAATTTCATCCATCCACCTTCCTCTCCAAAAACCTGAAATATACTCTTCCTCTTTTCTTTGAAGATAATGACACACCATCAGTAGAGGAAAAGTGTATTCAAAGTATTTATTCCACCGACAATGTCGTCAGTTGACTTCAACAGCTTTCTACTTTCCTTTACTGGGGCGCCGAATAGCTTGCTAAAAATTTCGTTAATGCCAACCAATCATCCTTTCTTTTCTTTTTTCTTTTTTTTGAGTTCCTGCTTCTACAACAACCCTGGCTGTCACAGCTGCTTCAGTTATGGAGGTGGGAAAATGGTCTTCTCAGACTCAATGTTTTCTGTATTTTCATACCTATTTAGATGACCGCTGTGAAGTCATGCAAAAACCGTGCTTAGCTGATCCTGCTTTACCTGCAGCCTCTTGGCTGGTTCCCCTATCATTGGCATCTCATTAGAATGAGAGGACATTCATTTCCAAATTCTCAGTAGAGCTCCAAAACAGTCTCAACAGGTTTTCGATTCCCCATGACCAGCAAGAGTTGGTCGGCTTTGGAATGCAAAAATAGTGCTTGTCCTTTTTCAAACATCCATACCCTTTGTATTGTGCCATTTTTATTGTGCTGTCCTCTGCTGGTTAGCATAGTTCTGGTTTGGGCTGATTTGTCATGAACCAGGTTACACAACCCAAAATGAGGTGAAAATGTGGTTGTGTCAAGTAATTTCAAAAAGCCCTGTCACAGACAAGAGAAGGGGAAAAATGAGAAAAAACAAAGCTCTCACAAATGGATGTACAAAAAGCAAGGATCTAGGATACATAACAAGATCAGAGCAAGAGACTTATAAGTGACCAAGAACACAACATGAACTAGCACAGGGCTATTTAAGAGAGGCATAAGAGCATTAAAGCATTCATTCTGGGAAGGAAACAGATGGAATCACTTACACAGGATACAGGAAAAGCACAGTACCGAAAATTAGAGGAGAGTCACATTAAAGTCACATGCCACAATAAAACAGGATGTCAATTTATTAATTTTTTTTAAGATACAAAATTTAACTCAAAGCTGCTAAAAAAAAGGTCAGACTCAGACCATGACATGCTCCCAATGGACCCATAAAATCTTTCAATGAATTAATGTCATAGTAGATCTGCAGTGAATGGTGCCAGCTAGAGCCAGCAACAATTTACAGAATGTAAAAATTTTATGTAAACTGTTTTGTAACCTAGCATCATGACATGGAATTCTTTTTTTGACAGCTATAGAAAAATATAGGTTAAATTATGCTAATGCTCTGTTTGTACCTTGTAAAGGCCCCAATGACAATTGTCAGATGTTCCCAACTGTTTGGAGCATCATTCAGTCCGCATCTATAGATTATGAGGGCTGGGGCCAGTACTTGGCAACGACCATATAGGTGTCCAGTGATCGGGCAATATGCGCTGCCTCCCTCCCACACACATCTGCCCTTCTGCAACAACCACACTTCACTGTTACAAATGTTGAATCTAGTTTACTTAGATTTATGTCTCGGTTTTTTTCAGTTTCAGTTTTTCTCTTTGATGTTGGTTTCTTTCATATTGTACAAAGAGTAAGCATGTTTCAACATTTCTATTTGTTCATTGTGTACTTTAGGTTTTTTTTTTATAAATAAATACAGGCTATAAAAAAAACAAGTTGTAATTATTTTCTGTTAATCATTTTGGACTGACGGTTTGATGTTAACACCAAACAAAACACACATTATTATGGTGCCAACCATGTGAAGCTAGGGAACAATTTGACAGGCCCAGAAATGACTCTCAACCAGCAGTGTGAAGTGTACTTTAAAGTCCAATGGTTTTCTGTTGCCTCACAAAAGCCATGCACAATGAATGTGCCTGGCCACTCATAACTTTTGATCCAACCCGCTCAATTGTGCACAGATGTGTGAGAGCGCCTTAGCTAATTTGACAGTGGTGACATAAGGAAAACTGTGCCACATCACACACACAACATGCCTTGTGCTGTCCTTTGGACTATCAAAGTAAAACCCTTCTTGTCAGATACCAAGAAAGGTTGGCTGTGATGCTTCAATGATGTCAAACATGTACGCGCTCCTGGAGCTCAATAATCAGCTCTTAGTTTGAAGTGATTCGTAAGGGGACAATTCATGGCCTCTTGACTTTGGTTTGTCAGCCTCCCTTACTGTTTTAGAAGGACTGATGAAGCTATCCATCAAATTGATTGCCAGCATTCTCCCAAATGAAAATCATTATTGAATCATTGTGGTTGAGCCATTAAAGTCCCCAACTCATAAAACCTTGAAGTTAAAGCTACTTTAAACCCACTCAAATAAAAAGTACAGGGTAATTGCTTATACATGCTGTTAGTTTGAATTATGATGGTTAGCACTCTTTTCCTTGGCAATAGTGTGTTCTCATGTGCAATTACTTAGGAAATTATACATTAAACCTTTGAAATGATCTCAAGCTTGATTCTGGATGACCTTAAAAAAGGGAGTAAAGTTACACTGAAAGTAAGAATTTTTTTTTTCCTCCTGTTCGGACTGCTTATAGATGCCCATGATAAACTTTATCCCGAAGCCTCCCTGTGCTTTCAGTAGCGTGACATGAAATCTTAGTCTGTGAGCCAAACATTGATATTTAAAAACCTGAAAATGAATTAAGCCTCTTTATTCAATAATCAATTTGTTTTTGACCTTGCTGTCTACCCACTGTAAACAATATTGTCAAAAGAATTTTTTCCTCCATTAGGTAAATCCCCTCAACCCAACACAGATGTACATAAAACGCAAGTTGGTGCAATTTAATTCCAAAAAACAAGAGAAGGTTGGACACCTCCAACAGTGCAGGCCTACATAATCAACTGAGATTAAGTGAAAAAGGATGACATAAAAAGATGAAACACAGATATTTGTAAGAGTTTCATCTTTCAATGTTTTTTTTTTATTGTATCAATGAGAGTTAATTCTCTTATTCACCATTGAGGAGTTCCTTGGTAGTTTCATTCAAAGTGTGAAAGAATCCAATAAAATTTCATTAACTTTCAATGAGATTCCAGTGCTTCAGTTATAAATATCAAAATTATCAATCACATACAATCTGATGAAATTCCACAATTCATGTATCCATATTTAAACTTCAATGTTGCCGGAAAACACAACTATATCTTTAGCTGTGTAGTTTGAGGTCACTTGACAAACAGGTGCTTTCGGTATGTGAGAAAAAACAGAAAGTGTATTCAGATAGTTTTAAGTGAGATTTGACTTCAGCTATTTGAGCTGTCATTTGTGTTCTCAGAAAAAAAATATCTATTTCCACATATTGAAAGTAGGTTTTGAATTCTTGTTATTGTCTATTCATCTGATTTAAGTACAGATGTCCGCACAAGGGTATTTTCCCAATGATCCCATTTTGTTCAATAATAACGCTTTATATAAACCAGAGCTTTTGTGCTCACAGAGATGATGTTAAACCTGGAATGTAGTTCCCACTTTCAGAAAACAGAATGACAACATTAAATCCCCCAAAGTCTTTTGTCCCTTTGTTCTAGCCAGCTACTTCAATTACCCCCATAAGACACAGGGGGCAGGTGATAAACATGTTGTCGTTTGTGTGCACATGAAATTGTTTGTTTTCTTTCACAAAGCACCTGGTAAAGCTTATACCTTGCAGCCTTTGGTAGATTACACAGTTCGGAAGGTGATAATCAGCAGCCTTCTTGCTACCTCTCCCTCAGCAACAACTGACCTGTGGGACCAATAGAAAGGCGCAGAGGAATGCTGTCCACCTTTTTTCTCTTCTACTCAGTGGCTTCCTGTCCTTCTCTCCCTTCAGTCACTGAGGATCAAACCTTCATAATCCTTGGATTTAATGTCCACCAAAACAGCTTGGGCTCATCAGCAAATTGCAACGGCATATGGTACAGGTTTATGATTCATCTGGCACATGCATAGCAATGAGAGCCTCATCATCCGTGGACAAACACCAAGAAAATATCATAATGTTAAACGATGCCAGCTATGGAGAGTGGCACTGGGTGTGTGGGAGGGCTGTGTTTGTTCGTCCCAGCGAGTGCAGCAGCTGAGCTTGTAAACAGCATTTGAGATCTGCCCATCCGTCCTGCGGTCCAGTATAGAAGACCAGCTGATTGGAGAACATCCGCTCTTGTGAAAGGGATTAAAAGACAAAAGGATGCAGGGGACATTCAGAAGACCAAGCACCAATTCCAAATTGCCATTGATAAAAAATGTAGATCGGAAGCACTGGCGTAGCCAGGGTGTGCCGGTGCCACCCACAGAGGCAGCAGGCACACCCAACACAACTTACTGACCTGACCGTGATCCCTTGCCCAGCAAGCATTGCGGGAGTGCCGAAAACAAATTTGGCACACCCAATATTTGCTGGTGTACACCCAATGTATTTTTTCTGGCTACGCCAGTGATCAGAAGGAAATGCAAGAATGATAATTTGGATGTACATATCAAGTAGTTGTTTTTTCACTCCTTACTGTCGGCTGTTTTCAAATTAAAAAACATTCTCATTAAAGAACAGTCTTGAAAAAGGAACATAGGAAAGTGAGAGAAAGAGAAAAGAACAAAACTAAAAAGGGATGAAAGGGTTTTACAACATTTTTAAACTTTCTGTTACTGACTCAGAGGGAATATTGCTTTCCATCTTCTGTCATGTTTCTTCTTCCACCCAGGTCTGGATGCCTCTGCAGATACATTCTGTGTCATGTAATTCTTTTTTGAGGCCAAACCACTTGGGGTCCTGCAGGCAGCCCTCAGAGCGCAGCCCTTGGTTCTGCAGACACATACTATTGCATCTCAACTCTCCTGCAGGCCACACATCCCAGCTCATGGTAACCAAACTTGAAGCATTAACATTTGCTGTAAACGAAAACTCTGGCCTCCAAGTCATGTTTTTTCCCAGATTCAGACCCAGAGGCAGATTAACTAACTTCTACAGATGTTGTGGAGCAGAGACTGCAGCAGGACTCCTCTGGAAGTAAAAGTAGCAAGTGTTTGCATGTTTCTATAAAATTTCTGTTGTAGTCCACTCACTACAGATTTTGAGTCTCGGGTGTTTGAGTCTCGAGTTGAGTTTGAGTCACATCCCCTGAAAAAAAATCTGAGTTGAGTCCAAGTGACCAAAGAAAAAAAAATCCAAGTCCAATCCGCTTCATCTGATTTAAGTACAAATGAGTCCTCAGTACCTTTTTGCCTGAGAAAAAGTCCCCAGTACCCAAGTCTGAGTCAAAGTTGAGTCTGAGCCAAAATCCCAGAGCCTTGGTTATTTTTACTAGCAGCTATGTTTACTAGATGCAAGAGACTCCTCGGAATCAGAAGGGGAAAAAAAGAAATTTCTATATAGGACATTTTGTCTTTGAGGTATGAGGCAAAAAGTGCCTATGCCTTTTTACAGCGCCATCAAGCAGTATACATTTTTTTCTTGGCAGGTCTGGTCTAGCTTTTTTGAAGAAATCAGGCTTGGAAATGATGGTGCGAAAAAAGGCTTATTGACTTGTGGGCAGCTAAATGCAAAAAAGTTAGACTATGTTTTTTTTTTTTTGCTGGGTGTTGAACAAACTAACAAAGTAATTGCATCTTTCTACATTAAACTTGCTTTATTCTATCTATGTTTGGCTTGAAATAACTGACTGTAATCAGTTGATTTCCACCCAACATAATGCAGGAAACAACAGGCGTCAACCAAAAAACATTAACGTTAACGGCTACAGAGCATAACTTGTACATTTACTGTCCAGTAATAATGACAAACCTGGCTTCTTTCAGGCTTATCAGGTCAATTAAAGACTTTAGGTTGGCACTAACCCTCTTGTCGGTAAAATACATTGTCTCAACAGATAAACTAATTGCTACAATAGTTGAAGCTCAAAACTCAAAAATCTGGTTCAGTATGTTGTCTTGGACTTTGAATTTGCACTTGTTTTTTTTTAATTTTCAGTGATAAATTTGGACAATTTGTTGTTTGTGGAGCAAAAGTTAGTCTGTTCCTCTCGCACTCCACTCCTGTCAAAACATTTCAAAACGTCTGCTGCAGAAAAGAGTATTGCTGCTTTGTGGCACTGTTCCCTCTTAAGAGATGTAACGTGATTACCTACAAAACACCACCAGCTCAATGCTTCCCTCTGCCTCCATTAAACGCAACACAGGGTGCTGCTGGCAAGGTGATTCTGCCACAGAATAACATCCGCCAGGTCAACCCAGACACAGCCCCATGCAAAGGGCTCAGAGGGCCGTCCATCAGCGCTGAGTACTGGTTCAGTATGGATTCAGATACGTAGCAGGAGTGACCATGGCTGCCTGTGTGGATCTCCTGCAAGGCCTGCCTCAAAGCTGACAGCCAGTTTGTTGGAAGTTTCCCATTAACAGCTCCCAGACGGCACACTGACCCCGCTGGCTGAACAGGTGAACTTGCTCAGCCGTCTGACTCAACATATGCCCCATGGAGCTTCAACACACACACTGTGCCATCATTATTTCATACCCAGTAGGGGCATTGATGAGCACAAGATGGATTTAAGTAATAATATGAGCTGTAAGTTGAGTTTGTCTGTTTAAAAGCAGAGGATGTGTGGGGAAAACAAATAGGGAAAAACAACTTGTTCTAAGATTCAAACCAACAGTATTCCAGGTGATTAGGGTTAAATGGGCCACAAATGATTGTTTGTTTTGATCCACAGTTGTCATCCAACACTAAACGTTGAATTTCATGTGACTGCCTTTTAGTCGTTTTAATTTTTTTTTTTTTTTTTTTACAGCTGAATCCATAGAAAGACTTTGCTAAACCAGATACCAGATACAGCTGAAGCGGCTCATTGGCAGCTGGTCGGCTCCCTGGGAAGGTGTTCAAGGCAGACCCCACCAGGAGACCCTGATTAAAGAACAAGGACACATCAGAGGGATTATATCACCTGTTTGAAGAAGAATTACATCACCTGGTTGAAGAAGAAAAGCCTTGGAGTCCGTCCCCCCCGTTCCCCCAAAAGAGCTGGAGGAAGTGTCCAGCAAGATGGAAGTCTGGACATCTCAGCCGAGACTCCAGCCCTCATGAAACTGGCTCCAGATATGTGAAAGAGAAATAATTAGAAAATACTGTGTTTAGGAATACTTACATTTCAAATGCAGACCTGATCACCTTCTATGACTTTGTGTGGGAAAATGTGTTTCACTCATACTTTCACTTCACATAGCTCGTACAGAGTGTTTTAGTGCTCACTGTTGTGTTTTTGCAGTTTCTTTGTTCTTGACTCTTTTTTTGACAAGATGTATATTACATATTATGTGAATGTGTCTACAACCCTTCTGTCTTGAAATAACTGTACACCATCACTGACATACAATATAATCATCTTACAGGATTCTTAAAATCTTCATCAGCATCTATAGTATATTTGGCTTTGAAACTCAGCACAATCTCACAGAAATGAGCATCAAGATAAAGCTTTAGAATCCTTAACTAATCCCCCACCCCCCCACCTGCATTTTCCATAGCTGTCACTGAACAGCAGCCCTCTATATCGCCTGAGAAGGGGATTTAGTTGTGATGCTTGCAGAAATACAAGCATGAAATCAAGCGTCAACGACAACAAGCTGTTGTTCTTGGGGTGGATGCACAGCTTTCTGCTCTCCCTGCTCGGCTGTACAGTGTTGCAGCATTTGATCTCACAGTTACCCATATTTTCAAGACAACTGTTCAAATCCAGACAACCTGGCAAGCCAGGCAGGCTTTTGGGGCAACAGCTGCTTTGATTCGCTCACTGCTTGCCAATGAAACTTTATCAGGGGAAGTGGAGGTTGAAATTGTATGGCAGCTAAGCTGCCTCTTTCAAAATTGTGAAAACAGAACCTTGTGGCTGAGCTTAGGAAGGACTTCTGCATTTGCTCTGTGTTTTTGTGTCTTTGAGCGTTAATGTAAAAATAGAAGAATGCAAAGACCTTTGAATGCTGTCCTCATGTGCCACACTTCTCTCAAGCAGGAAGTCAGGCTTGGATTATCCTAATGTGAAAGAGATTTTATTTATTTTTTTACCTTACATTCGAACCGCAAATGTCAGCAGCCATACTTTGTCAAAGAAACGTGGGAAATATGAACTTGAGTCCTTATTTCTTCTTCCTATTCTGTCAGTTAAGCTTTATGTCATTTGCATCACTCTTGAACTGGAGTTCCGTCTTGCTAAGATGAAGAGTGTTTGGGGATGTGTTAAAAAAAAACATTTTTATATGATGCAGCTCCTATATTCTCCAATTGGATGGTTGTTTTCCTCTTTTGTTTGTGTGATTTCATGTTTCTCATTGTGTCACTATGTACTGATTCTATTTACATGATACAGCAGTGGTGTCCAAACACTTTTCATCATGGTTCATGTACAAAACAGCACTCACTTTTTTAAGTTTCTTTTTTTTCGTTGTTGAAATTTTAATCACCAGCGACAATATTTCTCTGATTAGCTTTGTTCCATAAAAGACTCCCTTCGTCAAGTTCTGAAACTCTGTGCGCACTTCATTACATTGTGTTTCAAAGTATGTGGGCATAGTCTGTTACATTATTTTAAATTTGCTGGCAGCATACTGGTAATGATCAGGGTCTGCATTTGGCCCCCTGGTCAAACTGACAAACAAAACTAACTAACTAACTAACTAACTAACTAACTAACTAACTAACTAACTAACTAACTAACTAACTAACTAACCACTCACTCACTCACTCACTCACTCACCCTTATTGCCATTGTCTCACAAATATGGCAAATAAAATTGTAAAATGCATATTTGAAGAAAAAAAAAATCAGAACCGCTTCTTCTTAATTTAGTACGAGACATTGAAAGAAGTCTAGTAACAGACAGCACATATTCACTTCACTTTGTACTGTAAATAATTGCTATAAAATTGAAGCAGAATCCATCAGTATTAACCTGTTATTTGGAAATGTAGTATTTAGCTGTTAATTTAAAGTAAGGTCTATTAAAAAAAAACATCCCTTGTCCATTCTTTCACAAAAATTAGCTGGTCTTCTCTCAACACAGCATTTGGTAATTAATTGATATTAATTATCTAAACACCACATATGTTGGGAAGGAAAAGTTTGGTTACACCACCATTGTGTGTATTCGCTGTGTTATCTGAGTAGCAGAACACAACTGTTTTTTGAGGTTCTTTTTAATTTGTGTCTCTGAAGAATTTTATTTTCAGGCATATTGCTTGAAAAGATCCGGAAAGAAGCAGCAAGGCCTTGTCCGTGAAAACAGGCAGGGGAAATGAGAGTGGGACCATGGTCAGTTGTCCTGTTGCCACTTTTATTAATAATAAAAAAAAAAAAAAAAAAAAGCTGAAGGCCTTTGAGTGGGACTTTATTTGAAATTTTAAAATAGGGAGCTTGTTTTTCCCCCTTTGTCCAAGTTTCAATTTTTGGTGATGTTCTTTCATTGCACTGAAATGTTGTATGATTTGTAACAATGATGAAGAAAAAAGTCAATACCCACTCAATACCTTTACAATACATAAAAGCTCAATTTTTTAATGCATGACAATCTTTCTGAACATAAGAACACCGCCCCACACACAACAAACACGCATACATACACACGCATGCACACACAAACACACACGCACGCACGCACGCACACACACACACACACACACACACACAAAAGCTGGCATTTTGCTGGAGTATGCAAATGTAAATCGAGTAAAAGGTGTAGGAACATATATTTGTACTAAATGCAAGACAGGAATTTTGGGGCAACGAAGAGTTTGAAAAGAAATCTAGGTGTGCGTGTGTGTGTGTGTGTGGGTGTGTGTGTGTGTGTGTGTGTGTGTGTGTGTGTGTGTGTGTGTGTGTGTGTG
>JAUESE010101485.1:0-11538 GCA_032274725.1 Malacoctenus triangulatus | reverse complement strand
CAGGTACTCCTCAACCACTCTTACCTGACACTGCTGTGAATGATTGTTTGAGTGTGATTTTATGTGTTGTCTTGAGAGATAGCTTTAGACTAGCATTTATTATTAATGTGTGGATTGCAAGTGGAATACATTGTGTAATAAATGGTTTTGTGTGAAAGAAGAAGCCTCAAAGCAATTATTGTGTACATTATTGTGAAAACTGCTGGTTGTACGGTCAGTGCTTGACTTCACTCCTTTAATTTAGTGATTTGTTTTCAAATCCTTTGTTTTTTTTTTAGACTGGTGTGGTCATTGATCCCTGTTCACAGGGTGGTGCCCCAAAATTATTAAATTATAATTGATGATTATAATTTTTATACTTATTGCTTTTAACAAGTAATCAATTGTCAATAACCAAACTTAGCCTCCTGTAAATCCCAACATCACTTTTTTTTACCATGTTTGTTTCCTGACAATATGTTGACAGCAGCCTTTTATACAAAGGAAGAACCTGACTAACTTAATAATTATGAGGTTACTAGAACTCAACCAAAATCGATAGGCTTCTTTCTCCAACAGAACCGCAACTGAAAGCATTGGAACAAACAGAAAGTACGAGTTGGCAAAAAGCTGCTTGCACAACTCTGAAGTGTGTGTTTTTTTTTTTTTCTTTGTTATTAATGGGATCAGTGTTACATTTATGAGCACAGTCCAAGATAGCAGTCATAAATGAGTTCCCTCAGGGTCTCCTGGCCTTTTTCTATGCAATTACTGCAGGCACAAAACCTTGATTATGTGGCCAATTTTAATGCAATTAGCAATGTTTTGAGGTTCTCTTGAAAAACAGTTAGTGAAATAAGAGCCAGGCAACCCCGCTCGCTGTATTGATAAATATTAGGTGAATTTTTTGCTTCATCATTTGCAGTTTTTTAAGGTGTATTAATGTGACATTGGATGAGTATAACTGCCCAGCTTGCAATTTTAAGAAACCGTAAGCAAAAGTTTTCCGACACTTTTCTGACTTGAGGGCTTCTTTGAAACAGAATACCTCATGTGGTGTTTATGAAAATAACACTGCAAAATTTAATCTGGGAATTTTTAACAAGTCAGCGATCATCGACTTCTACTAAAGTTCACACAATGTTTTCACTTCTAAGTATGGAAAGTTGCTTTTGGACACCAATAGAAGTCATCAAATGATTTCATGGACCGATGCGTATAATTTGTGACTTGTGAGGGCAGAATCAGCAGCTTTGCTCAACTCATTAGCAGTTTTATCACAGAGTGCTATGGATCTCTGTAGTTGGGAGTACACATGCTCATGTAGTTAGGCCAAAGGTGGCGGGACTGGCTGCATTTGCCTGCAATAAAAAGGTTATGTGATCCAAATCAGGTTGTGACAGTGTGCAGAACAATACATGCCTTTATGTCAGAGTCTCCAAAACACTAGAAAAAGTCACTGGAAATGTCCCAAGATGCTTTGGTTGAAAACAGTCACCAGTTTAGTGAAAAGTCACCATGTTGGCAACACTGACTATAAAGTCTCCAATTCAGTTACTGCTACAACTTACAGCCACCACTGAGGCCCTCAAATGTTGGCCATCAATTAACATGGAAGCATGTAGATCAGAAAATTTTTTTGACTCAGTCACATGGTCTTTTATCGCATACGATGTCATTCACCCTGCCACATAGTTGTGCAAATACACACACAACTCAACATATTTGGTCGGAATTTTGCTCCCACTATTCAGATTCTTTGACCAGTCCCAGTTTCTGCTTTGGGTTCTAAAGAAGGAGAAATCACAGACCGGATGCTCTGAGTCAGACTGGAGTACAATTTCCACTTCTTCAATCATCTATCAGTCAAAAAGAAGGGCATGTCCCCATTTGACAGATACAAAGACAAACAAAAACCCTATCAAATTCCATTGATTCCAATGTTCTGAGGTGAGAGATCGAACGAGTGACAGTGTTTGTTCAGCTTATTTTTTGTTGTCTAAGTGGAAAACAGGCAAACACTTTTGTTTGGCTTCACATCTCAAAGGTCCCTGGAGCATCCCTAGCATTGTGTACAGAGGTGTGACTAATCCAGTCCAGGTGGTGTCACTGTAAAAGCCAACTGTCCTCCACAATGAACTGTCCATTTCTCATTATCTATCCCCAGGGACACTATCAATGTCTGTAGTCCCGATAATGAAAGTGAATGCAAGGAGACTCACTTATAGGGAACACACACACACACACACACACACACACACACATTCTCACAAAATCAAATCATATCCCGTGGGGGCCTGGCCCATGCTGAACAGTCACTCTGCACTCTGGAGACTCGCTGCAATTTGATGTGGAAGCACTTTGAATTCATTGCTGATTTATTGTTCTTCCTTTTTCCTCCATGATTATTGTCCTCCACAATATTTTTTTTTCCTTTTTTGTCTATTTATTCGTCAGATTTGCTGGATTTAGGTATTACAAATCACTGCACCGTGCATATTGTATTCTCCGGTGTCTAATTACTCCTTTGTTCTAGCCAACAGCCCCGAGTCCCTGCACCTGGTCACATTGTTGTTGTTTTAAACACAAGGACCAATAATAATTTTTGGGAGATCTTTTGTCTTTGCTGACGATCTGAGTAAACTGCCCAACTGGCATCATGGAAAAATTTTAAAAAATTCAGCAGCATCTTACTAACATAAGAAATGGTGTTCAGAAGGATATTCATCAAAGGAAAATAAACATTGAAGGACACTGTCAACATTTTTGAACAAAGCCCAGTTCTTTTAATATGTAGGCACTTGCCTTGATAGGTTACGTCCTACAAAACGAAAATATGTATTTACCGATATATTACACAAAATACATTGTAACATATTATTTTCCAAATACTTTTCCCATAAATTATTTGTTGTAAATACATGGAATTATGTATTGGCAATACATATAGTATGCAGGATATTATATATTCATGAAATATCTTGCAATATATGTAGAATACATTTTAAATATATGTAAATTAATATGTTAATATGAAACTTTCTATGAGCAAAACTTTATACGATAATTAACACAGAAATAGTATCTATCAAAAGTCACCTTTATTTTTCTGTTCATCAGGCACAAATCAGGCACAGGATGTACTTCACAGGATGATTTGTTTTGTTCGGTGTGATCATTATGCGCATGCGCTATTTGCGCAAAGCATTCTGGCCAGTCTTGTCCTGCCTGTTTTCAAATCATAACAATTTAGCGTGAGCTAGCTAGCTGAGTGGAGTATATACAAACGCAAAAAAATGTCTTGCCAAAGGACACTCAAGCATGTGGATAGGCCGAGATGGACATTGGAATAATATTTTCTCTACCAACTGAGCTTGTAAAAGTGGGCGTATCCACCAATGTTTAGTTTCACTGTGATGTTTTGGGAAAAAAAAGTTGGTCAAACAGAGTCTCTGTCGCCTTTGAGGGGGGAAGACAGAAAGGCCATCAATGGACACTCTGTAAAAATTATTATTTTTTTTTTTTGCACAATGTTTCTGTCTTTTCTTTCAACTGGTCTAACTGAAATGAATGTCTTCTCATGACAACCATTCGATGCAAAGATACCATTGACAATGCAATGCGATGTGTCCAAAGAAGTTGTTTTCAACTTTTCATTCAAATCGTAAAAGACCATTCACCTGCTCGCCTGTGCACCTTGCAGCATGCTAACAAACAAAGCATTCCTCCATCATGGGTAATTTCACATTTTAAGGTTAAGAGACCCAGCGGATTTGCATGGCACAAAAAATGCACCCACCAAATTAATGGCAACTGAAACACCTGCCACAATTTAGCACGCTCTGGCTGCAGCCTGTGCGGGAGTAGCACCCAGCAGCTGCCACTTTCCAATTACCATGATTAAACACGCTGATCAATGTGCATTTGAAAAGATTAACATTCAGGCATGATGGGATGAAAAGCGCCAGCTTACATACCATTGACATTCTCTCTTTTTCTTCTTGGATTACTCTGTGTGTGTGTGTGTGTGTGTGTGTGTGTGTGTGTGTGTGTGTGTGTGTGTGTGTGTGTGAAATATCAATAGCTGTTGTTTGGACCTGAATCCTCTCATAGATTAACAACGTGGGGAATTTGTCATTGTCGCTTCATTTAAGAATCACATTTTTAATTTCTCTCCAACTGAATTTGTGTGTGCAACACAGCAATTTTCCTTTTCTCTCACAGAAACAAACTGAGCCTTACTCCATCGCCTCAACAGCATACAGTATATCTACATGAAAAGCAGTCAAGAGAGAAACACCACAAATACTTGCAGTTTTAATGCATCTAATTGGGATCCCAAATAAAGTAATAACTATTTACTCCCTGGCCAATCAGTGGCCTGAGGTAATAACTTTTTATCAGCATGACTTGCTTCGCTTCGGACCATGGCCGAGCAGGTCCTGAAAAATGGATCAAGTGGCACGAACAACACTGCATGGAAACACTCTGAAACAGGGTAGAGTTTGGCTGAGAAAGGCTGGGTTGGGACCAATGGAAAAGTGATTTTAGTGTTTTTTGGCACTGGATTACAGTTGTTAGGTTAAAACAGGGGCATATTGGGGTGAAGAATTTTCACATGGCTGACAGGTGGAAAAAGGAAGATCTGGTGATTCAATGATGCTCTGTGGTGAAACAAAGTACAAGGTCAGTTTAGTGCAGGCCTAAACAAGTGTTCTTTTTTTCTTTTTTTGTTTTTTACTTCAGAGGGATTTTCCAGAAAATGAATGAAAGTAAATGCAGCATTCCTTAAATATTTGAATAAAGGTTTAGGATGTCTCACTGCACTTGAGTTGAGTTGTTGGACACAAACAAACACCACTGACCAATGTTATATTGATTTGAAGGACACACGATGAATAACTTAAAAGACAACTTTGGCCTAAACCAAATTCGAAATAGCTACCTTTACATTCTAAACTCCTAATTACCATTAAGAGTCTTTAAAACCTCTAACATAAAAGATATAAATTGATATATTTTCTTTCTTCACCTTTCTCATGTTTATTTAATGTATAACTGGACACAGGATCATCAGATCAGAAATACTTGTCTGATATTATAATCAGCATAACCTGCCAACCAGCTAGCACGAATCCAATGTACATCGGCCAATTTCAAAAGTATTACGTATAAGTTCCAAAGGCAATCTTATTAAGAGCATGAGGATCACGGACATGCACTGGCTTAATCTTGCTTGTCAGTTCAAGCTTTTCTTCAAGAGCAACCATAACAACTGATTTACAGGGACATTCTATTGAAAGTGAAAGCAGCACTGGTAACTTGCTGATGTGGTCATTAAACACAGGGCAATTTGCTCCCTCCTTGAGTTGATTGCTGGGCTCTGATGGCGAGTCATTTGGGACAATCTATGAATAAATACATGTTACCATCCGAGATAGCTAAGGTCAGAAATATATGAAAATATTTTACACAGAGTGTGGACACCTCTTTCAAGCTTCGATTTGCTGAAGAGCAACAGTGCTTCTCTACTTACAAGTCCAACACATGGAAATCACCCCGTCCATTTGTTGTGTTCTCTGGTTCTCCTTGTCGAGGCCCTTTTGGTGGATGGCCGAAACCACCGCAATGGTTCCCAAGCTGGGGGGCTGTAAGAGGGGCCCGAGCTTTGCTGAGGTTATCATGGAAATCTACAATAAGACACCCTTAAGTTTGTAGAGACTCTTTCTTTGCCAACCAATATTCTGTAGCTAAAAGACAGAGATCCAAATTGTCTAGGGAACCAGACTTGGCTGTTTTGAGATCAAACAGAGTTTCCAGGCCAAATTAATCGTTTGTTTTTTTTCCTGAGGAAACAAGAATCTGGTCCTCTTGGAGAAGCCCACACAGCACTGGTGTGCATGTGCTCCTCGACTCTCAAAAGTGATGAATGAGAAAGACGTCCGTGATTAATGATACAGCACTCCCTACACTTCACTTTAATCGGGCATTTCTTCATTAATGTCATGAAAAATGTCAGATATAAATGAGTCATGTTTAGAGCATGTTGTACAGCAGACAGGGAAGTCTCAGCAATTTGTCTGAACATATGGAATGTATGAGTTCATGAATTCCATTGGAAATCTGACTACAACTGGAACATTTTCAGGTTTTCCACATGAAAGATTGTTTCCACTCATACAGCAAAAGAGTAATGGCTTGTAAACAGCAAAGTACTCCAAAGTGTTGAGCGAGGACGCACAGAAAATCTGCAGCCTGATATTCTCCACTTCCTTTACTAAATCACTTAGGGTGCAGCTCACATTTTTCAAGGCAGCAGCTTCCTTTGTTGTGGCTTCAGGGGGACTGATGACAGAAGCAATTACATTAAACAGGACCTCAGACTTGTAGGGGGGGGGCAAATAAGATGATCTTACATTCTTGACCTTTTTTCCCTGTGAAACTTTGAGAGAATATTATTTTCAAGACGCAGAACTGGACTCCAACAATAGAGTGGCATCTCCCTCCCGAATAAAAACCACCCGATAAATCATCGTTGTGCGGGGGAGGTGATGGCCGAGCATTCCGAGGGACAACAACAAATCATCCCACACGACTGAACGCGACTCACCCAGATCCCAAGCGAGCATGGTTAACGTCTCTAAAAAGTTGTTGTACACACAGTTTTCGCGGTTCATTTTGTTGTGAGTAGTCCCGCAAAGATTTAGGGGTACAGCTTCCTGGATGGTGTGCAGCCATTGTTTCATTGTTACAGGATTTAGTGAGTGGATCCATCTTTGAACAATGAAAGGGCTCCACTGCAGTGTTTTAAAGCCAACTCCATATGAATTGCCCCCCCAGTCCCTCATCCCCCCACATATATCTCCGGGCACCATTTGTCCTTCTGCAGGCCTTTTAGCGTCTGGACTGGATTACAACAGCTGTTCATAAATCCACATTCGAGCATACAATTTGATGGAACTTCTTGGCAACTATTAGCTTCTTTTAATTTAGTGAGTACCCTAAATGGGTGGCAATTTGGCAATGTCGCTTTATTCCGAAGAAATCGAATTGGGAGATGCACGAAAACAACACACATCACTGTGGGAACCTTTTGCAAGCATTGTGTGTGTTGAGCTCGAGGACAAAGACTCGTGTTTTAGGAGGGATCAGTTTTGGGACTGCATTTGCAGTAGTCTAAATAAATAGCTTCTTCTCACAGAAATTGAGTCTTGTGCTGGTGGCGGTGTGAAAGCTCACCTTGAAGGCACATGTGTACTGGTGTCGGTGGGGGACACGGTGACTTGGTTAGAGAAGGCAACTGTGACGCAGCTGCTACAGATTCTGTACTGTTGAAATGTACTCCAGCAAGCTACCAAACTGTAATTTGCTCCCAGTGGTGTGTGAGCACCTTGCATGGGGGATGTGGGTGAATTTTAATTTCCTTTTTTTCAAAGAGCATCAAATTGCACTTTGATAATGAAAATTATTTTCATCACTCAAACTACTTGGTTTGGTTGAATCTATTAAAAAGTACTGGTTGTGGGCCAACTGGTAATGATCCTCATGGTGCAGTAAAGCTACTTGGTTGGGTTTCAGCCATAAAACAACCTTTCTTTTAGAAGATAAGATGAGTGGGAAATACCATCATTTTTATACATCATCCTCAACATCATATTTTTCTTCAAGTAAGTTTCCTGCTATTCATCATTGAAAGGTTGCTGCAACTCAAGGCCAATGTAAGTGGCCTTACTTTTTCGACTCCATACAGCAGAAGTTTACAGTCTGACTGTTCTCTGTGTGCCTCATCACTCCAACTTCTCCGGGGAAAAAAAAATGAATTGAAAAGTGTCAACTCAGCACCCGGGCTCTGCTCTCACAGCGTGAAGTCAGGGAGATGACTTGAAACTCTTCATGCCTCTTCAACACCTCCCCTCCATCATTGACCTGCATTTCACCATGTTGTCTGAAGTTCCCAGGTCTCTCTTTGCATCACCCTCTGTATCCTCTAACTCCTCGCCCCCCCCACCTGCTTTGACAAGCCTTCGCCATCAAACAAGGTAACTTTCCCTCCACTGCTTCTCTCCTCTCCTCTCTACTCCAGCAGCTGTGCTTGAAGAGTCTCTCAGACGTGTCTCTCCAGCAGAACTGAAAGCCTCATTACCTGGATTGTATGGCCTAACATTGGCATTCCTCTCATTCTCTCTCCCCCACTCTCCTATCTCTCCTTCTTCCCTACCTCCACTCTCCTTCTCCCATGCTTCAGTTCAGCAGCTGTAACTTGTCTGTGCCAGGCCCGGCCATCGGTCTTCAATGCCCCCCCCTGCTGTCTCACACAGAGCCTTCCCCTTCCATCTGTCCTTGCCCAGCCCCTACCAGCTTCGTTACACACCTCCCCCCTCTTGATTCCACCTCCTGTCTTCCTCCAATTGTTTCATCCTTCCTTTCCAGACCCTCCACTTCCCTCACCTTTCGCAGTCTTCCTCTTTTTCTCCTCCCACCTTACCTTGGCAGTGTTCCGTGTTATCGCTGCCCACAGAGGGCCTGCCTACTAAGAAGAAGAAGAGAGAGAGAGAGAGAGAGAGAGAGAGAGAGAGAGAGAGAGAGAGAGGGGGGGAGAGAGGGGGGGGGACTACCTATTGGCTTGATTTCAGCACTGGCAGCCTAAACCTAATTGGTTTATACAGTAGCCTGGTTCACTCTGCGTTCAACTGCTGAGTGTGGATGTGTAGGCATGTGTGTGGGTGTGTGTGCACAGTCAGATACGTAAAAGTGTGTGTTGGATTAGCCCAGCCATTAAAAAGCGTGCACAAGAGTGTCGCATTTAAGGAATCATGCCCCTGAATTGCTACAGAAAGATTCACACTTGCGCCGTGTTTGCATGTGGGAGAGTTGCCAGTGGAAAATAAGATCTACAGACTTTGTGTCAAGGAAAAAAAAAAAAAAAGCCAGAGGATATAAAAGAAAAGCTTGCACACAGAATAATGAGCATTATTGGAGTTAATTGGAGGAGAAGTAAAAGGTTGCAGGCAGCTAAATGCAATTTACAGGTTCAGAAGGGCAAATGGAGGGAAGGAAAGATGAAACCAAGAAAAAGCAGTAGCTGGACCTTAAACAGATCGCACAAGAATGTGGCTGTGCACAAACTTCATTTAGTTGACCGGCTTCGCAGAACTGTTCTATTCTCTTCTGAAGTCCATTGACAGGCCGTGTTGCAGAAAAACACAAGGAAGCGGGGGAAAACAAAGTGCAACCGCCACACTTCCTCATCAGCTGAGACAGCCGCTTGGCACTCCAGAGGCTGAGTGTCTTGGAACTCGATGTCACCGCTCACTCCAAGTTGCTTTTCGAGCAGCCCGGGCCGCAGCTGCTCCGCTCGTCGTTGACTCCCAATTGTTGCTGCAAGAAAGGAAGCTACGAAACGGTACGACGAGACAGCTTGTTAGGAAACAGTGAAAACCTACTTAGACCACAGCCGGGAAACATATGGAATATCAAAAAAGAGATGTGGTGAGCAGAACACAATCCCAACAGATGCTCAGCAGGAAAGGCAGTCTAAACAGGAGAATGCATCTGAGTCACCTGCTCCTCGACTTTCTCCATGGTCTTTGGGATCAAAATTCTGCCCTACTTCTCCCAACGTAGCACAAATTTAAAGTAATTTAAAGTCCTACAAAATCATTTTAGGAATGCAAATTATCATGACGGAAGAGATTTTTCTGCTCAGTGAAAAACTAATTTTCCACTGAAAATGGAAACACTTTTTTTTTTCCCGGGTCTAAAGTGACATACTTTTTTCAGGGCCACAGAAACTCCACATATAAAATGTTGACAGCTGTCACTTACTGTCTGCTGTCAACTAAGCGAGAAAGCTGCAGGTTAACAGAGGACCACCGACTGCCTCTGGGAAGGTCAGGATTAAGGTTTCACTCATTCTTACCAATTCCAGTCAGAGAAAAAGTGAATGCTTTTACCTCAATGGATGAAGGTGCCTGTAAGCAAGCTTCTGAGCAAGCCCCCCCCCATCCATAGGAAGAACACAGAGGAGAAACTGTGACGGATGCCAGTGTAAATGTGCATGATTCCACTACAAAAAATTGGCCGCCAAAACATATGTCTTCACATCGCTGCCATTAATCGAGAGAGTGCAAAGCTCACATCGTGGGTACATTTCTCAATCATGGGTGTGCAAACCCAAACAGTATCTAGGTGATATAAACATGTAGGGGGGGGGCTTGCAAATATGTTAGATGAACAATTTTCAAATTATAGGTTGACTACACTAAGGCAAGCAGAAGAAGTTTCATACTGAAAAAATACTTTTAATTGTAATTTCTAGACCTTGAAAATATGACACGTGTCAATTTGACCCGAAGGACAACAGGAGGGTTAAACAGCTGATGCAACTTTATTGCACAGAGACACAGAAACATAAACATAAACATAAACATTGTAGTTTGAACTGATCCGCTCAGGTCGGGGCGCGGCTGCCATTGGACGTCAGTCCTTTGTGCTGCCCGCGGCCTCGGAGCGGGTGTTGTCAGGGAGAATGGAGCCCCGGCAAGCGCAGAAATTTACAGCAAGAGTGCACAGAAAGGTGGAGGGGGCACATATTAGCCTCACCATGCACCCACAATGAGAGCTTTGCAAGCCCGCAATGAGAGCTTTACGCTCTCTCTATTAATGGCAGCGATGTGACGCCATATAAACAGCACCATGTTCATCTGAAACGCAGTGAGGGATCCCCCCCCCCCCATCTTAGCTGCTAAGCCGCGATCTTTTAAATGGCGTCCCAGGGAACAATTTGAAATTGAAATCAGCATTCCCAAGAGAGCACGTTTGGTGCGTACGCAAACATGGACACACACACACTTCCCTGACGCGACATAAAAGCGGCTGACAATATCATAACCCACACCTGCCACGCTGTAGCACTGTTGCTGTTGTGCTTACGTCGAGGGATATCGTGGCCTTCGGGGTGTGCGAGAGACACGGCAGGAAGAAGAAAAAAGGAGAAGGGGAGATTAGGATGACAAATTTCATGGCAGTAAGACAAAAAAAAGAGGCTGTGATTGCATGTGAGCTGACAGTCGTACTGCAAACTGTGCCACCAAGAATGTGACGCATGGATGTGTGTGTCAGCTGCAATTACACACATCAGCGTCACGCACGTTAGTAGAGGTGACTTTCGGGCGGGATGATTTCCCACACAGACAAGCGTGCACACACTCACGCACACACAAGGTATGGTGAGTGTGAACAGGTGTGGATGAGACAGAGAAGGGTGAGCGTTTGATGGCCGTGTTTGGAAACAAGGCTGTTTATCATGTCAGCAATGGATGGATGGATGGTTGGATGGAAGGAAACCTGTCAGTCCAGTAAGGTACCATACAAATGTATACTCTGACATGTTGTTACACTCTCCCTCACCATCTGTTGTGTGTGTGTGTGTGTGTGTGTGTGTGTGTGTGTGCAGGTGGACGTGTGTGCGTTTGTAAATTAAATTTGTGGGAATGATCAGACATTTACAGGAAGTTTATTTGAGAATAGAATAGAATATAACTTATTTGGGACATTATT
>JAUESE010101308.1:0-11553 GCA_032274725.1 Malacoctenus triangulatus | reverse complement strand
ACACACACACACACACACACACACACACACACACACACACACACACACACACACACACACACACACACACACTGTTTTGGAGTTGTAGCATTACTGAGGCAAGCCGAATCGTTTTTGTTTCGATTTTTTTACGTACCAGTAGTTCAAGGAGTACAATTACCAACAGCAAGAAACAAATCTTTCTGGTCAAACTTTTTGGTTATTCTTTCAGAATTGCTGAATTCCACTGACGTCGCCCATACAACCTCTAAACAAGTTAACAATTAGCACATGTGGCCCAGATTAGATTAGATCTTAGTCAACCTCTCAGGGATGCTTAAAATGGATTGTTTTTAATCAAACACTTTTATCAAAATTGAATCGTAACTGAAACTTTCTAAAATGTTTTTACCTCATCTGTTTTTCTTTCGTGTGTCTCATTCAAAACTGTTTTGTGTTTTGCTCACATAAGTGTCAGAGTTGCAAACCAACTGCCAATCAATTGCAAATGCAAGCTTCCCTCGGTGCTCGTATATGTTAAAATGCAGTTTCCATGTTGAATGTTTGAGTGTTTAATTGTGGCAGAATTTTGCTGTGCTTGTTTGTGCATCCAGGACTGTGAAAGTAGTAATTGTCCGATTTTGTTCTTTCTCTTCCCACCGCCTCTGTGGAGAGGCTCCATTGTTTCTTTTATAAAGGACGAGGCCGAAAAGACCAGCCAACGAGATGGGGGGTGGGGGGGGGGGTGGGGGGGGGGTTGTTGGCTGTGAGAAGGAAAGAAGAGATGATGAGAGAGGTGGAGCAAAGCTGGTGAAGAGAGAGGATATTTGTGCCTCTCAGTTGGAAAACAGCCCGGGTGGGCTGAAGCCCCCCCTTGCTGTGTCCTCAGAGCAGAGATGAGATCTGTGCCAGTTCTCGATGGAAGCAGTTGAAACCCGATATACAGGTGTTGGATCAGGCCTCATTTCACACATCTTTCACATGCTCAAGAAAGGTTGTGGCAGTATTTGGCCACACCTGCAGGTTTTCATGAACCAAGTTAGCATTGTAGAAGACTCCTGCACTTCTTGATGCATAGAAACTCGTTCAGAAAAATCAGGCTGAAATCTGAGAATGTGGACTGGGTTTGAGATGGGTTCGGCTAGGATTTTGGTGGGCTTGTTGAGCCCAACTTTTGAGGCCAAATTAAAGCTCTGCCTCAGAGGCCTCAGACAGGCGAGTTGGTGCAGCCACAGAGGGAGTATTAACACACTGGAATTGAAGTACGAGCGCTGTGCGATCATTTATTTGGAAATCAACTGTTCAATGTTTCTTTTTCAGTCAATCTTTCATTTGCATTATTAACCACAGCAGTGTCTGTGGTTTACAAAAAGTGTTTCTTGGTGCAATTTACTCTCGTAGGAATGCAGTCAGACAGTTGGCTATTCATCCTGGACTAAATTGTGTAAAGAACTGATCTTGAAGCACAGCTATATGATCTCTGTGTGGTGAGACATTTTGGACTTTTGATACTTGAGGAAGCAATGCTTCCTCAATACGTGCGTGTGTATTTGTGCAGAACTATCCACTTGTGGCATGCAGGTAATTTGAAATGCTGACAGTCAACTGTTGCCAAGTTGCTACCCTCTATAGTTGGTGAACAGTAAACACTGGGTTTCCTTAGAAACCCCCTTCTTTCTAGGCTGCTCCCCCTAAATAGACTTGCAATCCCAATTCCCCCGTCCAAATGAATCTTGGGAGGGCCCTCTGTCCTGGGAAAAAGAGGGTTGCCATGGCAGTGAAGATGAATGTAGGTCAGGCACACTGAAGGTTGAGGTCCTCAGCTATCTGCTGCTGCTGGGCTCTGCAGCTCCAAGACCAAAAGGAGCATGCTCTATCGAACTTGATTGTGACTCATCTGAAACTCATTCTCATACTGTGTTAATTGTGCTATCTGAAGCTGTAGGTTGGCTCATTGATTCATCTGAATCATCTTTTCTTCATGTGAATCTACAGACTCTGAGAGTTCCTCTGGATTTTCAGGTCTCCACTAAAAACTCAATCGGCCTCAATGCTTCCATTTTTCTTCTTTCTTCCACTTTGTGCCTCATGACTGTGATTTAGTGTGTTGGGCTCTGAACACTTCAGCTTTTTATTGCTGCATTCCGTGTTTCTTGTGTGAAAGTTCTTGTTTTATGTTGATGTACAGTTGTCATGAGGAACAATTTGATGTGTTGTTGACGAATAAAACCCCAAATTTCTTTTTCAATAGAAAAAGGATCAGGTAACCCGATTATAGCATTATGATAAATACTATAACTGTATCTATCCAGAAGTGCTATACAGAATAAAAATATCTACTGGGTGAGTATAAAAATATTTTGCTGTTGGCTACGAGAGTGACAATGCATTAAGGATGGATTCTTTTCTGTTCTACCAAACTATGGTACTTCTGAAAGTGGTCTGGTCACATTGTAACCACATCAACACGAGAGTAAATGTAGATGCCTCTTATCCACATTTAAACAACTCTGTATGCAAAATTATGGATGTGAGGTGCAGCCATGTTGCAGCTGTTACAACTTCCAAACAAGATCACAACTAAATAAATTAGTTGGAGCCTTTTAAAATTTAGTTTCATGAAAACATTAACTTGTGAATTGATGAGCTCCAGTAAAACCTGCATCGCAGTATGAAGTGTAGTGGGACACGATACAATAATCTTATGTTCCTTCTAAAATCGTTTGTCTTGTTTATTTCACAAAGAGGCAGCTTACACAGCGTTTGAATGCTGTATAACAGTCTCACATTAGCTAATAGTAGAGATGGAAGTTAACAGTTGCATATAGCTTTGCTTATTTCAGAAAGAGGCAACTTACACAGGGTAAAAACGCTAATACGCTAAAACTAGGCATATAAAACTGGCCTGCTCTCCTTAATGCGCCCTAACAGCGTATTTCCATGAGGATGTTTGTTGTCATGGAGCACTACAGTGTAGTATAATATAGTTTTACAAAGCTTACCATCAGTAAACTTCACATTTCTCTGTGCTGTTTCTCTCTGCTGCCTGTGACTCTAAGTGTATGTGTGGGTGGGGGAGCAGGAGGGGGAGGGCAGTGCAGTGAGAGCGCACTGCTCTCTGTGAGGGGAGGGGGAGGAGCAGCACGGAGCTGCTGCTCAGGAAGGGAGGGGCAGAGAGCAGAATCACCGTGCGGCACAAGTTTCTTGTTGCTGTTTACAGCAAAGCAGAATTTTAGTATCGGCAACATTTGGACCAATGCCGATTAATCGGCCAGATGCCAAACTCGGCCCGTCGATATATTTTGTTCGGGCACTACTCTCAGCACCTGACCCTATGCTGGCCAAAAGCAAGTGTGGATTTCAGTGTGTGTGCGCGCACACGCTCAAAAAAGAAAATTATTTATTGCCCATTTTGAATTTGCTGGCAAAGTCATTATTAAACAGCGTGTGTTTATATGTTAGAATACAACTGCTGGAGTCGGATTGGCCTGACTTTAAGGAAGGAATCATTGCCTCTTATGTATACTGGTTATGAATGTTTTGAGTGTGAAGGAAAAAGCCTCTAGATTTGTCAGAGTTGGAGATCTGGAGAGATCAGCTCCTCATCTTTCCCTTCGACTAAAAGCAGGGCCTTCAGCTCACCCACCTCCAGGCTGTCATGACACTGACCAGCCCAGCCCCCTGCATGATCTGACATAGTCAATCAACTTGTTATTGATCACAGCTAACTTACTTATTACTCCAACAAGCCTGTGACCTAGTGGCCTGAATAGTGGAATGCAATCAAAAGACTGTGGCCCAATTTCTACCCTCTGGTCATGGGTTTACCGTCAGGGGTTGTGCATTGTAGGTTTTAAATGCAGTTTTATGAATGAATTCTCAATTTTAACTGGTTCAAATGCTAATGTCTTTTTTATTGGACTACATCTATTAAATCAAAACCATCTTTCTCAGGTAGACTACCGGATTGAGAAGTTTGGATAATTCGGTTGATCAAACCTTGTCGCTAATTCCCTCTGCTTACTGTTTTTTTCTTGCATCAGATACAAAATAGTATTAACTGTGGGACACAGGGACGTGACAGTGCTATCGATCAAAGCTAAGTGATCAAAAAGAACAGGATTGACACAATCATCACAGATCTCCACCCAATCAACACCTGGCTCTGAAGGCAATAATGATGGAATAGTATTCTTAAATTGGGCTCCAGACAGTGTTGTTTTCGTCGATGATGATGAAATTATTTCGTTGACGCCTCTTTTTTCATGACAATAAATAGACAGTGACGAGCTGAATGTGAACCTTTGACGCAAACATGATGAGTTGTGTGTGAGTTTTCGTTGACGAGACTGGACGAAAATTTTGGTGGGTGGTCTGTCGGACGTTCAAAGTGCATTACATTTCTGCCTATTGTGCTGTAACGTGTCAGTCAAACGCTAAAATGTATGGCGTTACATCGCTGCCCTTCATCGAGAGAGCGCAAAGCTCTCATCGCAGGCATGCAAAGCTGTCATCGCGGCCATCGGGGCGATCCACTTGGGTCGGGGTGCAGGTCGCTACTCCCGTTCCCGCCCACAGCCTCGGAGTGGGTGTCGTCGGGGAGCCCCAGCGGGTCGTGTAGGCGCTCGGACTCCGGGGTTTCCCTGGTCTCCCTCACACAGCCGAAGCCTGTGAGCCTCCCCAGAGGGGAGCAACGCTGCATGGGAGCGGCGACGGCGGTTGTCGACCCCTCCACCATCCGCTCGCCCACCGCCCACGAGATGCCCTGACTACGACCATCAGACGAGACAACCAGAAAAACGCGCCCGCGATGAAAGCTTTGCGCTATCTCGATTAATGGCAGTGATGTAACACGATAACACTGTTTTAGAAAGTTTGCACAAGTTAAAGATAGACAGGGGTTATATGGTGTCTGTTTTAAAAAAAAATGATATGCATCTTAATTGCATTGGTAGACAAGGTCAATTTGGGCATATGTGTTCCTCAGCCATTGCTCATGTTTTCAGCATGTGTATGTTCATGTGTTGCCCTTTACCATATTCTCAAAAATAAAGCCGCAGTTGCCAAAGTAAGAATGTTTTTGTTCTTGGCTTTTGGCAGAATCCTTCATAGATTATGAAAGTATTTGCTGTTGGGTGGAAACCTTGTATGTCCAAAACCATTCCTTTAATCTTGTAATTTTTGGTGAAAATAGCCGATCGACAAGCTCACAATGTGTTGAACTGGATCTTTTTTCCCTACATTTGTCTGACACTTTTGTATGAGGAAGAAGGGCATCAATTCATGAAAAAAAGTATAAGTTGAGCAATGAACGACAGCAATGAAGTATAGCACATAGCACTGCATCTCCATCTATGGCAGGGGTGGCCAAGTCCAGTCCTCAAGAGCCCCTGTCCTGCAGGTTTTAGAAGATTCCCTGCTCCAACACACCTGATTCACGTCAGCATGCCGTCATCAGACTTGTGCAGAGCTCTGGAACAGATCATTTCATCAGAATCAGGTGTGTGAAAAGAGTCAGCTAAGTGCTTTTGGACGAAAACAACAAGGAAACCCCTCAAGAGACTTCTTCTGGCTGCAAAGCAGATGTTTCTAAATGTGTCTGTAGCTTAGAGACTTCCCTATTTCAACAATGGATTTAATGGTTTCCCAGAATTTTGTGGTAATGTAGATTTGGTGGAGCTTGTGCGAAAAATAATTGGCTTCAGCTTTTTTTGATCCTAACGGTACAACTTCGGCGAACTCTGACACTTCTTCATTCCTCCGACATCAACTCATCTTTCAAGTTTGAGTGAAATTATTTTTCCTGAAGCCCTGCAGCCATCTCCCCTAAGTATTTACACACCTCCACCAGTAGGTTGCGTTAGCCAGACCTTCTATTCTTTATCATTTTTAATGACATCCTCATTTAATGCTCACTAATCTGCATCACTTCCTGACCTCTGCTCCTCTATCCAGTCTCACATAAGACATTACACTTTGTTTCGTATGGAACAGAGCCCAAAAATGTTGGTTTTAGTTTTTTTAATTTTCTTCCTCTGGATCCATGTCTCCATGCTCTCACATGACCATCGCAGATTGGCTTAAAAAAAACTGCCGTACTCACTTCCTAAAGGGGAAATCCAGAATTTTACCTAAAACATGAGATACAGCCATGTAATTGTGGCTCTTCTGATAGCACTGCACAAAAAAATGACCTGCTCTGAAATAAGGATTTAGGATGCCAATGGAGAGACAACATTATGTTCTGAATTAGACAACACTGTGTACAGACAGTTTGCTATGTTATATATTGAGGCCTAATAAGCTCCATGCTTTGGCATGTCTGTCTGCCTGTCTGCCTGTCTGCCTGTCTGTCTGTCTGTCTAATTAGTTATAGCCAACGTCAGTCAGTTATTGTGAACAATTTCAGTCACTCTGAATTTTTCTTAATAAATATTATGAAATGTACCCTGATAAAGAGCCAATGGAGCAACAGTAAGATGATGGGCTCGGCTTTAATGAGGTTTCTTTTGATCTAAAGCCCAGCTGCTTTCTGTGCCCTCAAACTGGACATCATGAGCCTCTGAGTCTGAAAAAGAGAGACACAGACAAAAAGATTGAAAATCTCAAAAATCCACTGACTTTAGGACCTTACTCTCACATTGCCTTGAACAGGTTAATGAGTGCCTATGCCCAGTTGGTTCCGTTTATCGAAAGTAATGCCTTAACTCATGAAAGATGAAAGAAGCTATTACCTGCAGAAATGCATTACAATGATTGTGTTCATCAAGATATGTCACCTTAAGTGGTTATGCCATACATTGTATTATATTGCGGTTATGTATACTAATTTATCATATATAGAGGTGTATTATTTATTATATAGCAAAACAATTTTTATGTATGGCCAGATAATTTGTCGTACAATTTGGCTGTTGTTAGATTACAATGATGGATTGAACATATAGTGGCAGCCCTAGCAAATGCTGTTCCTTGGAGATGACATGCTGTATGTCCCTAAAGTGAAGTTTCTCTCTGATGTTGCATCCCCTGACACTGCTCTAACATTAGCCTCAGAGGGAAAACTATTCATTACTGGCCATTGCCAACGCTTGTTTGACCCAAACAATGTGTCCAGTCATCTCATGTCACAATGGTGCTCTTGATTAAGAGTGAACACAACAGCAGAGAAAGTTGCTGAAATTTGTGGATGGACCAAAAACAAAGTCAAGCGTACTGCTGACAGTGACTCAGATGGCATTCCCAGTAGAGAGGAGTTTCAATTAGACTGTAAGCTCAAAGGAAGTGGCCGTTCAGAAGGAGAGTTGAGGTAAGCGATTATGTCAACCATGCGTAGAGATGCAAGCCTAGATAGAATTCAGCTTATGTACTCCCGTATCTTTGTCCCTCTTCCTTCTTTGTTGACAGAAAAGCATCAAGCAGTCTTCAGCAAGCCCAGCATGCTACGAAAACAGCCTTGGGATCATTATTCTGTTGCTCCTCTGGGAATCAATCCAAGGACTATCTCATGTCTTTTCACGCAAAGCGTAAGCTCAGCTGTGAAACTTGTTTGCTAAAAAACACATCAGAATGCCGAAGATCCTGCCTACTTTGTCACATTTGTGTGTTTAGGTAGTTAGGTGGTGCACCTCAGTACACAGAACAACTGAGTAAATTTTGGCAGCAATCCACTCATCAGGTGATCCAAAATAAAGAAAACGCGTCATATTATTTAGTGGCCACTTGGTGGAGGTTGCAACCTCTAAGGCTTTTCCATTAAGTCAGGGACACGTCAAACCCCAAAGGAAGCGTCATCGCGCTGGTTGGGGTAAATGGTCCCAGTTTTTACCACCTTTAAGGCATTCCAGGACATCTCCAAAATAGTTTACAGATAAAAAAATGCTGCACTATGGAAGTCATTTTGTGTGGTGGGCGTAAAATACTTGTTCAAAGGTACCTGAGCAATTCTCATCTCAAACAAAACATCATTTTTAAAATATTCAATGAAATTTGATCAAATTTTCAGAAAAGTTTTTACATGCAAGACCTGCAACAAGTCAAAGAAGTTGATGCAGATAAAATGAGCATCAACAAAGCTGACAAGGTGCTTTCTGTTTGCACAGCGTTGGTCAGACACAGCATGAGATAACAGCAAAGTAACCAGATGGATCACTCTCTGCTGCAGCACCCTCAAGGGAAGACTTATTCGGTTTGAAATCACGACATGTATAACTCTGGAATTCAACCACTCTTCTATTTCTGTGTGACTTTCTCTTTGGGGCTGGCTTGTTCTCATTTTGATTTGTTTGTTTAGAGGTGGACTGACCAGATGTGGTGAGACAAATAAAGAACGGGATGTCATCAGCTTTGTGGCAACAGGCCCGAGAGGGCAGGGCAGAAGCCCCATTTAGATTTCAAATGTATTTTTTGAGTGGAGGAAGAAAAAAAACCTGAATTCTTCTGTCTGTAATTACAGAGCGGGCATGGCTGAAGGCCCAGCGGCAGTGGTAATTTTTGGACGGAGAGCTTTACAACTTCAGGAATAGTGGCACTTTTGTTTTTGTGATGCTGTGTCATTTCCTCCTGTGAAGGGTTGCACTCACAAAAACTACTTCTTTTTTATTCATACAGCTGATATCAGTCATACAGCATCTTTTTGAGAAACTTTAAGTGCAGTAAAGATTGGTATGGGGTAAGATTGCTGTCAAAAAGATGTATCCACGATTCTAACAATTCGTGCTCGTAATGTTAAACACTTATGCACAAAATTCTGCTGTCACACACGAATTGTTCAGGTTACGAATGTTTTTTATGTGAGTGTGAATCTAAAAGCTGTGAGTGCAAACTCTTGTGAATGCAACTCTCATTTCTACAACTACGAAGTCTCTGCTGTGAACACAAATTCAAGTTTGTGGGTGCGAGTCGAAAAGCGTTGCAATGACGTCACATAGTTCACAGGCAGGTCACAGGGAGAAATAATCGAGCCCCGAATGCTCGGGGTGTGAATCTTCATTTGGTGAAGCACATGCATGGGCAGGGCTTGGTGAAGGTAGCTCAGCAGAAATATCAAGGTTGAAACCATGAGTGCATCACCTCAAGGTTGGACCTGTGTGACCCCATGGATGGCTTAAACTCTGCATCAGAGGAAGGGGAAATCCTAGTGGATCTGAATCCAGCAGAGATGGTGTCATTGCTGACATGAACGCTTCATTCACACAGCCAGAGATTTGGTATATGCTGGCTGTTTTGCCTGGGTTGGATCTCATCCAACCAGCAAGAGCTCTGTTGTTGTAGGTCTTAAATGGCCCATGCACAGTTTTCTACAGAGGCTGCAAGCAATGAGATGTGTGGGGTGGAATTGTGAGCATGCTTGTTTTCCTCTTCTAGGTTCTTGGCATGATACCTTTTCTACAGTGGTTGATATATGACAAACACACCACACCAACTGAGTAAACTCAACTGCAATACCATTATATACAGTATGTTACAGAATTAACTGAACTTGTGATGAGATAAGTAGAGCCATTGGCTCAATTTATCCCATAGCCACAACTTTGGGATAAAAGAGCTAACTTAGAAATTCAGGCTACTCTTTAGTGAAGTTATTCACATGATTTTACATGCTAGCAAATCATCAACATGTACAATATATAATTTTAGACCTGGATAAATTTGTTTAGCAAAAAAACAGTTTTTCATGTAAAAAATAATAATTACTACTTCTCACATATGGCTTTCTACATCACAGCAAGATAGAAATGATTAGCACTTCCTTAATGTGTGGTCACATGACAAAACATGTGCACGGTTACCTAGATACAAGGGGTGGGTCAACTTACCCACTGGCTCAACTTACCCCACTCTCTTCTCCCAATAATTTCAGTGAGAATAAAGACAACACAGTAAGCCTTAAAATGATTGGACATTGATGTAAGCCAACCCTAATTAAATGGACCTACATCAGATAAATACTGGAAAAAAGTCATGCTCAAGTTTCAGTGGTGGCACAGGGTAGAAAATTCTGTCCATCACACATGACAGTGAAAGCTCAAAGATCAAACTGTTAACTTATTGAGAGGATCTAACACACCAGTTCCTTGGGTGAGCTGACTGATTGGTGAAGAGATTTATTCTAGCCTCAGTTGCATGGTATATTAAAAATATTGAGAGAAGTTTGAGGAATAAGCAGATCATTAGCTGTTGCGCTACATACAATATTAGGGGTGAAGGTGAGGCCAGATATTAGGCTGTAATAGATGAGATTGTATGGATTCCCTGAACGTGTCAACCAAGGTGACTTTTTTAGTAATATACCACAAATTAACAAACCACAAGTAGCAAAAAGCTCAATGTTTGAGAACATTTGCAAATAAAATAAGCTTCAAATAACATTGAACACCTTTGGGGATGTTGCTCAACTTGCATTGCATCCAATAACGGAGTGCGATCTGCCTAAAACATAAACGCTGAGGCTCTGAGTATGTGCTGTTACTTCAGTTTGATTGTAGTAGCAGGCGAGCACTATAGAATAAGCTGCCACTCACAAGTGAGATATGTTGCTGCATTGTTATGCCAACTGATGTTGACAATGTTTTAATGAATAGTTTTTTTCTTTGTAAACTAGAAATGAATCAGCCAAAACGTAGATTTCTTTTGTCGTTTTGTTTAGCACATGGTAACGCTGCGTTCCTTCAACAAACAGCTTTGAGTGGTCAGTCTGTGTTATAAACATGCTCAGCTCCTGCTCAGCTCAGGAGAATCATAATGAGTAATTATAGTCTATCCACTGTGTGAACAATTTAGTTAATATTATTTTGATGGTTTGATGGTGATTGTTAAGCAATATAAACATGGTCCAACAGTATTCCAGATGTGGGATCCAATGTGCCACAGTGGAAATAAGTGAGATGTCTTCGGGTCATACTTTAATGGTCCAATAACCTGCCAGTGCACAAAAACAACTTTTTTGGAATAAATCAAAACCCATTTTGTGAGGAAGTCAGATGAATGTTCTACAAGTGTTCAGTCATTTTCTGGAACAATGAAATCCTATGACATCATCAATAGACTTCACTACCCCAGAGCATCTTTAGCCCATGCTTTCCCAAGGTCATCACAGTTTTCTGATTGTAATTGTAACATGGCATCAGAGTGTGTTTGGGACTTATCTGACTCAGTCACTAATAAGTGACTAAACAATAACCGTGTCCTGTCAACTGAGGGCTGCAGCGAGACACAGATTAGCACCTTTTGTTGAACAGTCCACACTGTAATACTCTCCAGGGAAACCCAGAGTGTTGTTCTGGTATCTGGCTCATATGATGATATTCATGTGGATTTTCAAATTTTACTGCTGATCATGCAAGAAGTTCTCAAAGTTATACTGTGTGTTTGTTTTTAGCAAAATGTCCTCCATCCGTAGGAAAGATTGTGTTTGCCAAGAGTATGTGATAGTCTGTAAATAGAATGAAAATGCTTTGAAATTGTGCAGCATTGACTGTCCCTTATATGTCCCTCCCACACTGCAGTGTGTGTGTGTGTGTGTGTGTGTGTGTGTGTGTGTGTGTGTGTGTGTGTGTGTGTGTGTGTGTGTGT
>JAUESE010101228.1:0-11560 GCA_032274725.1 Malacoctenus triangulatus | reverse complement strand
GGGGGGGGGGTCCTGGTCAACAGCGCAAGTGATGTTTTTTTTGGGCTCGGCCGCCTCACGCTTTAATCCTCAGTGATTTTCATCACTCCCTCACACTCTCTCTCTTTTTCCTCTCTCACTGTACATTTACACCAACACGTCTATTTGTGATCTGCCTCTCACGACGGCCTCGGTCATCATCTCCTCTCTGTCGTCTGTCATTTGGTCAGTCTGGCCATCCCGTTAGTCGGCGGCAGCCTGCTGCAGCTCTCATACCTCGGTAATTGGAACAAAGCGATACCTGCTCTAAATGTGGCCCTCCCTAATCCGTGGACATGCCGTCCATCAGCGGCTGGCGACGCAGTGATGTGGTGAGGGGGGACGAAGAGTCGACGCTGTCGCTATGTGTGTGAGCGATGTGTGACCATTGGAGGAGGTGGCAGGAAAACTCTGTGTTTTTCCCAGAAATATGACATCACTCATGGAATGGTACCCGTCAGGACCATGTGGTGGTTATTCCTTACAGTCACTGTATTGCTGTTGCTGGGTAGTCTTGCCTGTCTTTAACAGGGTCAGTGGTCGCATCACTGCATGTTCACAAAGTCCTAAAAGAAAGGTTTTGTAGGTAATTAAATACACTGTTAAATTCCATCAGTAACATTCTCTTTAATTGAAGTTGTGCAAAACTTTCACTTCTTCAGGGAAGGAACCAAGTGGGAAGAGGAACACCATGATTGTGTCCTTCCTGAAGCTTTGACTCTCAGACCAACTTTTTTTCCATCACTCCCATGCTTTTATTGTGTGAATCACACCAGCAGGAAGTGTTTCACTCTGAACCAGTGACTCTTCGACTCCACTCAAAATGACTCTACTGGAAATGACTCTGCTCAATTACCCAGGGCTTTCCACCAGATGGTACGGGCCAGAACGAGTTACCAGGTTTGCGGTATTGATCGAAAACCGCAGCTCCGAACAAGCTGCATCAAGCTTAAAACGTGACGTCAGTTGATGGTGAAAAAAACTGACGTCACAACAGGAGATGACGTGTCCTCTGGGAAATATCGCTCGCTTGCTTAAGCCTCGTCAACTCTGATTGCGTTGTCTTCACTTCTCCACTCTCCCGTTTTTTTCTCGTTCCTCCTCCTGATCACCATATGAGCTACAGGGCCACTCTCAGTCCCCTACTCCTCTGATCCCACCTCTTACGTCCCACTTCATCGAGCATGCGAGCAGCTGCCTGCTCCCCCTGGCTTGGCCTCTGGATTTGGTGGGATTGCTCCTGGGCTCTGTGGGGCGTGACTGCTTATTGGCACACTGTCGCCGTGCCTGCCTGCAGGCGGGCTCTTGCCTCCTCTGCTGCCCTGTGAAATGAATGCTGCTGCTCCAAACCCCTGCGGAGGCAGGGGAAGGAGAAGGTGTGTGTGTGTGTGCGTGTGGGCAGGAATTGCTTGATGTCTTTATTGTTCTGCTCTTAGCGAGCTGTGACAGCCCAGCTCTGTCACGTTGGCTTGTTTGGTGAGCCTGGCTTGTTTTTAGTAAGTTTAGTAGAGGTCTGAACGCTCCGTGTGTCAAACACAAAGTGACATGATCGTTTTTTTGGAAAGTGCCGGTACAGAGGATTCGGCAGGAAGGCTCCCAACTGAGTCACTTGTCAGTTGGTGCCAAACACCACACGACAACCGGTAATTAACGCTTAATATTTTAAAATGTGAGTGACGCCGCTGGATGAACTGAGTCTGTGACGGTGGTGAGATCAACCGAGACATCCCGACCTTCCGCCACGACCTTTCAGTGTGGGCTAATGCATTGCTGCCACTGAACCAATACGAGGGGTGCGACGGATCGTCGATGGTCCTTCGCCCGTACAGATCACATTTCACGGCTCGGGACACTCTCGCTCTGTGCATCGTTTGGGGAGGGAGACAAATGTCTCGTCCTCCCAAGTTGCAGAGAGGCAGAGGAACTTGGAATAGAGCTCCACGTTATTGGAGGAATGTTTTGTATTCTTAACATGTATTAGGATGTTCTTGCGGTTTTAGGACACATAAGCCAAGTGTGGTCTTTGGTCAGGCCGTGTGAGTCTGGGAATGTGGCGTGAGAGTGGAGGGACGTTTAGCACGGCTTCCTCCTGAAAGCGATACATCACCAAGGTTAGTTTTTGCGGGGGAGGGTCCAGCTCCCAACAGATCCAACCTGGAACTCTGACTCGCAAGTAAGTATCGAACAAGAATTGATGGGTGAAGGGTGGAGGGATGTTGTGTGAGTCCTGAGTTGTTGCACTCTTTGGTTGTGATGCCACTGAGGGACTTCTTGCTTCTTGAAATCAGCCACTCTACCCCCCCCACCCAGTTTCCTCCCTTCAGCCCCTGATCCTCCCCTGCACCCTCATTATCCCTCATTTAAATGTCAGCCTCTTGCTTTCTTCCGCTCTTTCTGCCCTTTCATCGGCGAGTCCGTCCCTCTTTCTTTCTCACTTTTTCTTCACTCCTCTCTCTGCCACTCCACCTCTCGCCCTTCTCCCTCCCTCCGTTCTTAATTAGCCGAGGGCTCCGTCGGTCCGGTTTAAGTTACAGCTCTGCTCCTCCCCCTCCCCCTCCCCTCCCCTCCACCCTGATTTACAGCCTCTTAATATCTCACGGCCGATGAATCACTCAGACACCCACAGCCTTCTTGTTGGGCATCCTAATCATTCGGTTCTCGGTCGGGGGGCAGTTTGGAGGAGATCACGGCTCTTTTGGCAGAATGGGTGCCTCCTCCGACCCTTGTTTATCATCAGCCTGAGGCAGGAGGGGGTTTGTTTGCCAGTGGTTTCAAATGACCATGATTATACTTGACTTTTTTTTTTTTGCTGTTATTTAACCATTTGCATAGTTGACTGCTAAAATTGGAATGTTGATAATATGTCCATCTTCTCTCATATACCATTTACTCCTTCAAAGAGTCACATCAAACACACAAAAACCTACTCACACATTGATAATTTGGAGTCATCAATTGACCTTATATGTGTGTTTTTTCGGGCTGTAGGAGGAGACTAAGGGTGCGTTCCAATTCCTCCCTTAACCCTCAATCTTAACCCTCAGTCTCAAAATGGTCGCGCCCACGCTGACCAAGTGCTGTCCCAATTCTCACGTCCCTCAAACTCGCCCCTCAGTTTGACGGACGGACGCCTCTCAAAACTGATATTCTCCGCTACCTCCCTTGCTGTTAAGTGCTACCCAGAATGCATTGCGGTTTTACGGAAAATCAACATGGCGTACAAAGCGGCGATGCCAGCGAGCTACAAATGTAGTATTTTCTTTGTTAATGGAGATATAAAAAATACAAAAAACATTGTATTGCCTTAGTTTAGGCCCATGTTGTGGATTAGTTACCTCACTGTCGCATAACATTTATTCTTCTACGGCTTCTTCTTCTTCGGACTTGACAGACTGAATGCCGCTTCAGTGTAATGCTGCCCCCCACAATCTGAAGACACAACTGCATTAAGGGGTGTCCCATTCCTAAGTCAAAAGATCGCCCTTAACACTTGGTTTTGAGGGTTGAGCTTGAGGGTTGAGCTTGAGGGTTAAGATTAAGGGAGGGAATTGGAATTGGGCCTAACATACCCACAGGGAGAGCATGGGAATTACGCATGAAGGCCCCCCGCCTCTGTCAAACCCAGGACGCTCCTGCTGTGAGGTGACAGCGCTGACCACTGCATCGCTTCGCAACGCATGTGGACGAACTGATTGCTGTGTTGCGTTTGTAGTTTCCTTCATCTGCTGGAGGAGCTCCGGGGTTTGGGGGCTCCGTCCCGACCTGCGTGTGTGTCAGGATGTATTTCATCCATCTCTTGCCATCCCCTCCGTGGCCCACGTTAAAACTTTACCGTGAATCAGATATGGACACGAACCTGCCAGCAGTCCAACTTTGCCGTGCGGCGGCGCTTTTTTTTTCCCCCAACTGATCTCGGGGACACTTAAATTGCACCAAAAGACGAGGCCACTGCTGAGGTGTGATTTTCAAAGTAATGAGACGTGTCTCCTCGTCGTCGGCCCACCCAAACCTCGCAGGAGACTGTGAGAGACCTCGTCTGCTCGTTTAACAAAACTTGTGTTTTCAGGTGGTCTGTGTAGGTGGGATCCCCCATCTCTCATCATACGTACAAAAAAAAAGAGTTAAAAGCAGGACTTGGCTTAGTTATCAGCATCCATCCATCTGCTGTGACGGAGGAAGCTTTTCCAGCCTTGTGTGTGTGTGTGTGTCTGTGTGTGTGTGTTTGTGTGTGTGTGTTTGTGTGTGTGTGCACTCTGAGTGATTACATTGGAGCCTGTCTGCTGTACGTCTGAGCTGTATTGTCATTTTGGACTGTGGGGCTGAGATCCAGGTGTAATAAAGAATACGCATGAGTTTGCTCAGAGATCTGCGGCGAACAGCAAATATTTATCTGTAGGGGTGGGGGGTGGGGGATCTGGCCCGAGTCCACGCCTGTGAACCTGAACCCGGTTGTTTCATCAGAGACTATATATCGCCGTCATCACCGGAGCGCCACTTGTCGTGAGTGCGAGTAATTGAATTTGGCTCAATACAAATCATCCGCGTGGATAAATCAGGGCCGACACGGCGGCCCCGGCAAGAGTGTTTGGACAGCGGCTGGTAATCGAATGAACGGCTGGCTCAGATTAGCATCCAGGCTCACGGGTCGAGTCGGCGCTCATCCCAATGAAACGGGCACGATCACTGGAGGGGACGGACGGTGTTGTGTTGAGACATTAGTCCTTGTTGATCCTGCGTTGTTTCACTTCCTGTCAGACACAAAGCTTCATGGATTGTGTAGGAGCTGTTTATTTTTTATTCATGATTAATTTCTATTCAACTACAGTTGTATTGCTTGATTATTCTTTATGTTGGTTTTTTTTTTTAAAGGATTTGGATGTATTTATTTATTTTTCTTTTGTTTGCTATATGCTTGTTTTAGTATTTCTTTTCCTTTCTTTTAAACTCAGTCTCATATATGTCTTAATTTAATTATTTTAATTGTTAATGAAGTACCACTGTAGTAACTTAAGTTTTAGTTTGTTTTCATTTGACGTGACCAAGAGAATGTTTTGTTTTTTTGCATGTTGTTTTTTGAAAATTAGACCATCCAAGCAGCAGAAAGGTAACTTGGAGATTGATCTTCTATTAACTTTGTTTGCCACAAAGTCATGGTGCATCAGTGGCCTTTAGGTTGGAAGTTAGATTCATATTTGATTTGAGTTTGTTGTTTGCTTGTTGACACTTTCATATTTCCTATTTGAGGTGACATGCTAGCATGTTTACATTTAGTTCTGAAGAGCTGAAACAATCCAATTCCAACAAAAAACCAGAACACCAGAACATTCTCAATTTATATGGTGAAGCTCTTCTAGGAGTCTTTTAATATGTACAAAAGCTTGTGTAAAATGTGGGGAAAATGAGAAGAAAGGTGCAAAATTCTGTGTTTTATTTGGTTTTGTGAGCAAACGGGAACCTTTTTGCTTTATCACACTGCAAAGGCATGCACCGTTTCTTCCCTCTGTCAGATTTAGAAAAGCACAAAGCAGCAACAAACTTCGGTCCAGTTACTTTTCACAGTTAAAGCTACAAACGACCCCATCGGGGCAAGTGTCAGACTGGTGATGTGTATTCTGCAGGAGGAAGGAGGAGCTGTGAAAGTTCTGAGCAGACATGAGACAATTTAGTGAAAACGTCCAGTTTTCAGGCCGAGTGGTCCAGGAACTGTCCTCGGTGCTGAAATCAGTCATGGAGGAGCTTTGTTTCGGTTCCAAACACTCCCGTTTGTTTTGAGGCAACTGGAGGGCAGCCAAAGTGTTTTGACCTTTCACTGTTAGCTCTGTCAAAAGAAGAGAGATTAAAGAGGCATATTTTGGAATAAACACAGCTTCTTTTTTAATTTATAGAGCTTATCGGTACAAAGCTTTCCCACTAACACCAACTCAGCTTCACTCGACTCCCCTCCTCTTTGTTTTCAGCAACGCAGGAGCCTGAGTCTTTCTAATCATATGACGCCAACAAACTTTAGGTCACTGATTGGTATGGAATTCACAACGGTGGATGAGTCGTGTCGAAAAGAACCAAAAGTATCATATATTTTCTGAATGTCCTTTATGTCTCAACACACAAACATTAAATAGAAGGTTTTTTTCAATGATCGAGGTTTGCAGAGAGTTTACAAATAGAGAAGCAGAGGTAACATACGGTATTCTATTGCCAAAAACTTCTCCTCCCTGAACGTGACTCATTAGATCCCTTAAGCAAAACCATTTTGGTACATTTCGTTTTTGCACAGACGCTGCGCTTTGCATCATCTCAGAGAGCAAACGTGAAACCCTCCACTCATTTTTCTGCAAGCGGCGAATACACGACGTCCTGACTTGCTCCCACAAACAGCGTGGAAAGCAGCTTTTCTTTTCAATCCCAATTTAAAGTGTAGATGAAGTTATAACACACACTCTCAGAGAGGAAGAATAAACCATCACTTAGGAGGAATTTGCCAGCTAATTAGATCAGGTTGAGGAAGGAGAGTGAGTGCATCCCTATGCATGATGCTTTATCACTCGCGGCAGCGCTGCGCAATTATGTCGAGTCAATATTTCAGATTGAAAGCTGCTGCACTTTGTGTTCCGCTTCTTTCTCTGAATGGAATGACGAAAATACTCAATTTTTCAGTCGCTCTGTCAGCGTCGCAGGTGTTCTCACATTTCTCATCTTCATGCTCGCTTTCTTATTCTTCCACTGACTTGCTTTTGCTTGTTCCAGTTTCCCTTCACTTTTGTTCCTATTTCAATGCTGTCCATCACGCCCTGATGCATTTTTTAGCTGTGACCACCTTCCTCTCTCATAGGGGAGAAAAGTCCGTGTGACCACTGCTTTACAGCCACCTCGCCTATATATCCTCTCCCTTTTTGAGCTTCATCCTTTCCACAGGAAGTGTGAAGCGGCATTAGCTGGCCTCGTTATGCGCAGCCATGACATGGAACCGATTCAAGGTCACCCGAGCAGCGACACACGTCTCGGGATGTGCGAGACGGCAGGGCCGGGAGACCGTTATCATTCATATTGCACGGCGGTCTACAATTTCAGACAGCTATTGTTTTCCGTCGCCCGTCATTAGCCGGTCTGGAGAAGAGCAAGCCAATTGAACAAAAAAAAAAAAACATGCATCGAGCTGGATGAAAGGGAGGCCTGGAAAAAGAGAGAGAGCGGGAAAGAGAGAAGTAGAGAGATAGCTGGAGTGCCTTCATTGTACAGTGTGAGGCTCTAATAAGACGGCAGCTGGCAGCTTCAGCCTCGCTGTTGACTTTAGGCTCAACTTGTGTGTGTTTGTGTGTGTGTGCATGTGCGTGTTTGTGCACGTGTTCCTGTGCTTCTGCCAGGTACTGGTCTGTCACTATATTACAGTCTTTGTTATTCATAATCAAAAAATCACACATTCTCTGCAATGTTTCCATCTGTTGGTTCTTCCCCGTAATCCGGCAGGTGCAAGGGAGATGTGAGCTAATTGCCGTGCTGTGTGTGTGTTTGTGTGCATGTGTGTGTCCAAGAGTGTGTGTTGAGAGTGAGGGGAACTTAAAGGCAGCAGTGGAGATGCTATTTGTGAATTTATTTACTTTGAGAGACAGCGGAGGAGAAAATATCTGGGGGCTACAATATGACATTGGGCTGCTGCTGGCTGTCAGGTGGAAACAGGGTGAAAAGATTCACCTTTTCACAGCTGTTCTTCAGTTATGAGAAGCCAAAAAGTGTGTTGTTCGAATAACTTGGCTTAGAGAGTGAGTGTGTGTCTGTGTTAGTTTGAATAGGAGCCAGAGAGGAGTAAAACTTGATTTGCTTGTGACAAATACAGAATGCAGCATTCCTTGCCTGTTGTATCAGTTTGAGGAGTTAGCCTCGAAGTTAGCATTAGCATCAAACCTTAACAGGTGAACAGAGGCCCACTGAACGGATGAAATAACATGGGAGTGTGCCACCAACTGTTTTTTATTCATCCACCAGCACTTTTCACCTGCTAGGTGGTGCTGAATACAGCCATGATAGCTTGAACGAAGCTGCTTTGAACGGCCCCTGTATTGAGTAATCTGAAGTTGCCAGGCAACATATGTTTTGTAGCTTTTGTCTTGGCAGCAGATTCCAGGCTAATATCACCCAGAAGCACCATCGAGGTTATGAGCGAAATGATTAACTGAGATCGTTAGAGCCCAACTTCGGCTGGTCTTTGGAACTGCGGTCGGCAGCCGCCTTCTGGCCCATCTCAGAGTTCTAACAGCGTTCATTTTTGCTGCCTCTGTTTCCATCCCAGCTGGACTTTCACCTCAGAGCAAGACTGAATGTGGTGGGGGGGAAAACATCCTCACACGTTGGTGTCATTTTCACCGCTGGATGCTGATTTTATGACACACTAATAGCCCCCTCCGCTAACTCACCCCAGTAACCACACAAGCATTCAGGGGGTTTTATATCTATGCACGCGCGCCGCGACCCAAGGGGCAGGCGCCGACGGCGGGCCTCTGGCGATGTGTTGGGCAGCTTGGCAAATGGCGGGCTGGCACACGATCAGAGTGCTTAGGGAATAACTATGGGTGGAGTGGGATGGTGGTGGTGGTGGTGGTGGGGGGGGGGGTACCATTCCTGAAGGTTGAAGGCAAACAGCTGGCTCTGCACAGCTGACGGTGGCCTGCGGAAGGTTGCAGAGACAGCAGGGACGAAACGACCCGAGCGCCGGATGCGGCTCACGTGCCCGTTTGACGTCGCACGAAGTCACGTGCGTCAAAAGAAAAACAAACAAAAACATCGCAACTCCTGTGATGTCGCTCTTATCGAATCAGTGGGAGGGAGTCAGACAACATAAGGAACAGGGTGCTCTCGCAGAAAGAGCCTGTTCCTTTTGAAAAAAGCCAGTTATACATTGGACTTTGATCCCCCCACCACAGTGTCTGCGCGCTCTGCTTCCTGAACTATTATGGGAGTGTTTCCCACCACCAGTGAGAAGACAGCATGACTCAAAGGCAGGCGCCCCGTTGCCTTCTTCGCCGTTCAATGTCACCGAGCATCAGCCTTGATCTCTACCGGCTGTGTGCAGACGGAAAAAGTTGTTGGCTTGTTCGACGCATTTAATCCAACTGAACCGACATTAGACGTTTTTTTTTTTTTTTTTTAATTGAGCCTAAGAAGTGACACACAAGCAGATTAAAGTTGTTATATTGTCCATTCAAGCAAGTTATGAAGATTTGATTCATGTCGGGGAAAAAAATGTAAAAACATCATAAGAGATCATCAGAGTCCTGCTGGAGATTTCATCACGTCCCCTTTTAATGGACACTTTGTAGTGACAGTGCTTCTGCATGCATATTTCACATGAATATATCCTGAGTGGGAGTGGAACCTCTGCACATATCAATATTAATGACATGCACAAGTATGTATATTTAATATTAGCTAGTCATTTTCACTGTCAAGGTCTGGATACAGTTTGGAGGGCTCACAGACTCTTGTCTTTGCCAAGCAGAAGCTTCAGTTTAAAGCATATGCATTAGCCCTAAGTAGTATATAATGCAACCGTTTACTCTCATTTAAATAACCAAAGCAGTACTGAGGCGTTTGTCTGCTTGAGTCACACTGTTACATCCCTGGAAGAGACCCCAGGACCCCCCTTTGCACCTCTCACCCCGTGTTATGGCTGTAATTACAGCAGAGGCCGGCCTTCGCAGGCTCTAATGGTCCTGAGTTCAAATGCATATCGGAGTCAGGCAGATGGTCATGCATAGAGCGCTGCGCAGTTCAGCACCTTTGATGAGACAGCTGGACCTGGCCCCCTCACCTATTTCTGCGGAGCCCTCCGGGCTCTGTGCATAATGGATGGGCAATAGTTGCTGTCTGAGGGTAAAAATTTGCTGCACTTTGATCACTTTAAATGGGCGCCGCCACGCAGAGGCAAAACGATTGTCGCCGTCTCCTCCTCTGCAAATGCATGTTTTTTTTTGTGTGGCAGCTTGCAAAACTTGCTGGCAGGTGAGGAACAGTAATAACCCCCCCTCCCCCCACTTTGCGGCATTGTGGACGGAGCTTGCAAAGGATCTCCAGTTCCCCTCGCGACTTTAAAACACTGCCAAAAAAACTGCGCTCTCAATTCTCTCCAGAGAAGCCCGTTGTTTTAAAGTGGGTTTCAAACACTGGTGTGTTTTAGATCACGCGAATGTCCCAAAGGAAGGGGGGGGATACCTCCACACACACGCAACCAATCACTATGGTGGATCACGATATCGAAATGAGATTTTTTTTTTACCGACTGATGTCTGAATGCAGGGCGAAGCCTCGGCCGGTGAATGAAAAAAAGCGACCCTTGAGGTGGAACATAGATTGAAAGTAAGCTTTTGTTCAAACAGGGAAAGAAATCGATTCTCAGAGTGAAAAATTGCCCCCCTCCCCGTATGGGTTTTCGAATTACATTCTCATGGTGGGATGGAAAAGTATTTGAAGTCACATCCAGACAGTTGGCCAATTGCCCTTTAAATTCTCAGAGAGAGGACGGAGTTGGACAGTGTGAGTGAGAAAAAAAAAACAATCCACAGAGATAAAGCCGTCCCTCACAGCCCGACTGCTGTATCTGAACTTCACACGAAAACACAGTGTTTCTTTTGAGATTTTGTGAAGATGTTGGATTTGACCTTTCGCACGCTGGGGAGAGAGAGAGGGGATGGGGGTGCACTGAAAACGTTTATATCTATCGAAGCCAAATTCACTAATCCATTGAACTTTGGGAATTCTGTTTGAAGGAGGGATTTGCGCAAAATGCAGTTTCGTATCTTAGCTATCTGACCTACTTTTTTTTTTTTTTCCAGGATTCAATTAAGACCAAGTGAAACTTTTCAGAACTTTTGGGGCTTTTACTCTGAAAATGAAAGGAGGAAATTATGGGTGTCATGATCTTCCAGTAAAATGTAGTGCATTGTGGGATTTGTACATAAACACCCCTATTAGAGGCAGTTTGATGGAGTCCAGGGAGACAATGTAGGTAGCTGCTGCGAAACTCTTTGAAAAGGTACCACAGTCTTGGTATCTAATGGGAAACACTGCAAAACAAAAGAGGGAAACCTGCTTCGGGGTTTCTGGCATGATCAAAGTGAGCTCAGATCATTGAAACATCATACCTTCATCGGAACAAAGCCACTTCCGACGTGTGACAATGTGTGACACTGGCCGTCTGTACGGGCCTCCGAGCCACCCACTCTTTACATGTGCATCGAGATATGGGGGAGGGGGGTCTTTTCTTGGGTCTCTTTTAATGGCATGCTGCACTCCACTCACACATGCTCACCTGCACCCCTCAGACGCTGACACGTTCTGATAGCTGTCGCTCCCCATCGGGTGAGAAGCCTCCCTTCACATCTTGTCTCCCGCTCAATGCCCTCCTTCATTTTCCCGACACCTCTTCTTCCCCTCTCGCTCTCTCTCATCTATCTCGCTTTCTCCATCATTGGCTTCCCCTCCCTCCTGAGGGGCGATAATGGGTGTTCTTGGTTTTCTGGTACCCCCCCCCCCCCCCCCCCCCACCCCCAAC
>JAUESE010101200.1:0-11561 GCA_032274725.1 Malacoctenus triangulatus | reverse complement strand
TGTGTGTGTGTGTGTGTGTGTGTGTGTGTGTGTGTGTGTGTGTGTGTGTGTGTGTGTGTGTGTGTGTGTGAGTGTGGACAACACACAGCAGCCATCGCCTCCCCAGCTCGTGTCTGGTTCAAGTTCACCAGGAGTTTCTGAACATCTTTTGAGGGGAACCAAATGTGGGAACGGATTTAACCAAATTATACGCCGACTGAAACGCTGCGGCAGCGTGCGCGTGAGAGCGGGAGACCTCGCATGTAACATGATTACTATGTGTATAAATATATAATGCACGGTTGTGTATATCTGTGTTCTAATGCAACGGATGAATTATAAACCACTCTACACGTCAGTTCGGGTCCTGTGGGATCCGACCCCACCGAGTTCTCCCGCGATCCCGGGAATAGGAATGTAACTCGGGATTTCCAGCTGGGAATTCCCCCTCTGCAGCTTGGAAAATGCAGATTAAGCATCGTCCACCTCTGTGCTTCTCACGTGTCAGAGGAGATGATCTCAGGTTTAAGGATCACAAGCTTTTATTTAACCTTTGGTTGTGGGAGTTGAACCTTTGCTGTGTGTCGAGTCACCAAACCAGGAGAGGAGATGCTGAAGCGGTCGCCGGTGCTTTTTATGTAGCTTGATTACTGAACAGAGAGTAGTCTGAGTAAAACTTATGGTTCCCGAAACGAACCATTCCAGTTTTATCTTGGATTATTAATAAGATGGATGTGAAGAAGTATAAATATCCAATGCACGTGAAAGACTTTTCTCCTGAGAACTGCAGTCGATCTCTGGAGGCTTTCAGGGACCATTTTGGATGCTCCTGTGAACCCTGCATGGACCCGAGTGAAAGGCTGAAGCTCGATTTTGCTCCTAGTTCACTTATTTTCCCTGAGAGGAGTCGAGTCGTGGCAGAGTGGTGTCGCATGTCCAAAAACACGGAGGTGGAAAAGGTAAAACTGATTGTCAGGTGTCCAGATTTGTTTGTCTCTTGATCAGCTTTGTTTGGCTGCAGCGTCCTTTGACTCTGACTCAGGAAAAAAATATCTTTGTGTAGTTCATATAAGAAGCTCCTTTTTAAGTTGATAGTGGAAAGTTGCCACTCTTGGGGTGAGGAATATAAACACGTCCCTGTCAGGATAACAGTATTTCAGCTTTTTAATGAAAGCTTTTCTCTCCTTTCCATTGAAGATGTTGTAAAAACACTTTTTTTCATGAACTGCAACATCATCTAATCATTAAAAGCTCACAATTTCCGTGGTGTCAGTTTACTCTCTCGTTTCCCCTCCGAATACAGGAGAAAGTGATGATGTGTGTAAGTTTGTTCAGACTAATTGCAGGTCTTTAATAAAATGAACGGGAGCTGATGCAGGCCGGATGCTGGCGGGTTCGCTCGGGGCAGCTCATTAGGAGAAGTTAGATCGAAGTGAGTCCACAGATAACAAATGATCCGCGGGAAGAGCGATGGAGGAGAAACTCGGTGACTTTTCTCAACGTAATCCGCTCCTCAAAAACAACTTTCAGTGTCAACTTTTGTGAGCTAAGTACAACAAGAAGTCCCCAGAGAGCGCAAACCTCCGCCAAACGGCCACACACTGTTACTACATCCCAGAGAATTGACTTTTTTCCTCATTTTGGGTCACTGGGCGTCCGGACCGCCACCAAAACTTAACTTGTCCTTGGTTGGGCCAAGACACACCTCTGGTAAAAGTTTCAATCAGTCTCATTACTTTTTCCATCTTTTGGCCAAACAGTCAACCAACATCTCACCCGACAAACCAACACAATAGACAACCGAACCTCCTTGGTGGAGGTGAAAATGCCCTTTTCTTCTCATGTCAGGTTGAGAAACTGTCAACAGTGAGAGTGATGATTAATGCAAGTGTCTTTGCAGTCTGATAAATCTAATTTTAATCAATTTTTGTTCCATAATTCCATTTTAATGCTCCAGCTTTCAGTGGAAAAAAGATTTGAGTTTGATTTAATTATCATTATATTTGTGACTTGATTCATTCTGTATCAGATTTTTAATTAACCGTTTTACTTTTTACCAATTAGTCTTTTTTTATTTCAAAAAGTTCAAACAAATTAAGGTTTTATGTCTCCTCATGACAATTTTTTTTAATCATTTTGAATGATCACCGTTCTTTGAGCTCTTCTCTTTATTATTCTTTTGTTTTAACCATCTCAGTGTGTTATCTCCTTTTGTTCCATCATTATTTGGTCATTAAAGCACATTGAATCGTACTGATTTGATATGATGAGGCGCCTGATTGATCCATTCAATAAAAGTCATCAATGTTCAGCAAATCTTGCTTACATGTTGTTACTGATGTTTCTCTCTGTAATTATCAGTGGATTTAATTGATCTAATTGGAATTTAGATTTTTTTTTGCAGATAAATCCTTAATAAAGATAAAAAACAGACTGGTAGACGGATGAAAAAACAACAAACAGAAAAAGTAAAATAATAAAAGAAGGAATGGGAGGTGAGAGAGGCAAAATAAATCCACCCCACCATCTATTAGCGATGGCAGGTTGTCTATATGTTGGAGGACTGAGCTATCCCACAATGCCCTGGTGGCCCTGCTGCCTGTCTCCGTGGTGACAGGCATCTCCCGAGCGGGCCATGATTGGATGAATGGACTGTCGGTGTGGAGAAGCCCTGTGTACGTGTGTGCGTGCATGCGTGTGTGTGTTTGTGAAGATTTACGACTTCGCATACTGGCAGTGAGGAATGCCTTCATGCCAGCTTCATACCTAATGCGCTCTCGTCCTCTCACACACTCAAGAGCTCTCAGAGACTCGAATGTTTAGGTCACTTAATCCTTGAAGAAAGGTCGACATCAGACATGTGTATGTTAATCGCCGGAGCCTGACAGATGAGGGTTGTCAAGTTTAACTCTGCACAATGGGACTTAACAGTGTGAAACGTTTGACATATGACACTGAAGGGTTTTTATGTGGATACATTAGCTCTCTGCGGTTGGTTATTTCCAGTGTTGCACTGTAAAAAAAAAATCTCAAAAAATCTCAAAAAATGAAGTTTTTCTTCATTTGAAAGAGTTTTTTATTGTGTTTTATGGTCTGTTTTGACCATTTTAACCTGTTTTAATGACAAAAGTTAGTTTATGAGGGCGTTTAATTTGAATTTGATTTAGTTCTTCACTTTTTGACCTTTTATTTTAAATTTATTGCAGTAAATTATATTTTTTGCACGATTTGAAAAGTGCATGCATCTCTTCACTGTTTCATAGTCTCAAGATTGTTTGTTCTATTTGTCATTATCCCCCATTCACACACAAGTACTCACACACCATTGGGAAGACTTGGGGTTCAGCGTGTTGCTCAAGGACACTCGGGGAGGGGCGTTGAAATTTCGGAGGCGAGCCCGAGCCAGCGAGGAGCTCCAACCAGCGCTGGTTTAGGTGTGAAAGTATCAGGACAGTATTTAGCTGCCCGACAGTCGCCCTCTTTGTTTCACCTGCCCTCTGTATGCACAGCATGGAGGCAGGAAGCAGGGCCAGTGCTGGTCCACCTCTGCGCCGGGATGAAAGGCAGTAACACGGCTGAAACGGAGGCTAAACGGCCTCTGTATGAGCGTGTGAACCGGCACAGCGGGACCACACCGACTGGATTTCGTCTCTTTCGTCTCTTTAAAATCACAGCTTAGCGTCGTCTTCGCCCGGTTCAAAGGAAATCACTGAAAGGCTGTTTTGCCGGGAGGAGAGGTTCATCACGGAGCTGTTGTGCAATTTTAATCATGATTACATCCACATAACAGCACAAAAGTTTGGTGAATAAATACTGCAGCTCCCCGCGACATGATTGAAGCTGCTCCTGCTTATTGCTTTGCAAGAAAGAAATATCCGTGCAAGTTATTCTCCTTAAAAGAGGAAACAAACTGCAGATTGTATGCAAATCTTCTTACAGCTGCACTCGAAGTGGAAACAAAGCAACTGGTTCTGGACCAAGTTGGTGTCGGTGTGGTTCAGCGTTCTGCCTTCACATCGAGGAGGAACCTGGTTCGATTCTGAGTTGGAGAATTGCTGTGTTGAGTTTTCATGAGTCATAAGTTTCAGAGTAGATAAATTTGGTGTAAACGACAAAACACAATAATATCCTTCCCTGAACTTACATGCTCAGAGGACAGTTCGGATCCTTTAGTCTTCTTCTCGGCACTCAACAAGATATATTGAATAGAACTACAGATTTCACAGTGGTCCTGATTGTACTGATGCTCTTCCTGACACCTCTCTGCGTTTATGGGAAACCGTCAAAGCACAAATACATTTCTGTCCTAACATGGATGAGGCTTAAATTGCCCAAAGGCCTCAGTGTGCACACGAGCCATTGGCTTTCTGTGTTAACTCCCTGCTGGACTTGCTGACCTGTCCTGGTGGCGCTCAGCCTTTAGCTCATTATCAGCCGGGATCGGCTGCGGCTTCCCGCAACGAAGCTCGGTACCAACGATAAGTAGATGGTGAAAGCTGTCGTGGTTTGATGTTTATCTGCGTTACAGCTTGAACCTCGTTTAATACGCAGTCTGCCTGTGTGAAAGATTCTTGGGGCTGGACCTGAAAAACACAAGACAGCGACTCGCTTAGAAGTGAGGTGAGGACTTTTATACGTGAATGCGATTAGTAAATAAGTCGCGATGTTTGTGTTTCTTTCCCCCTCTCAGTAGAAATATATATGGCCTCTGTGTGTGGGATTGAAGCCCCCCTGCAACAGAAAGCTGCCTTTAATCTTGAAGGAAGCTGCAGTGGAACCAAAACCACCTGCACACACACTCACACACACAAACACACACACGGAGTAACTGAGATTGATTTCCAGGGAGGGAAGTTGTGGGTGTGTTGCCGTGTTGTGCAGCCTTATTGTTTGAGCAGCGCTGCTTGGAGCGAAGCTCCATTGTAACTGTGTTTGTACCCGGCAAACGTCTTCATCCACACATGTATTTATATTTTTATCTTTATTTTCTTGGGATTCAAACAACGCTCTTTTTTTTTTCCCCACGACTCCATGAAACTTCACATTCACAGGAACACGCGAGCCATGTTGGGGCATGTTTTTACTCGGGGCATCTTCAATTATGAATCGCCCCGGAGGGTCGTGGGACGTCTTCGCTATTTAATGACCACAGCTAATCAGTTTACATTCGTGTCAGGTCCTTTTGGTTGCTGTTTCAGGGCGAGGCAGAAGTGTTGCTACACAGTCGGAGCAGCGGTGGATGTAGGCTATCAGCTGATCCTGTTTCTAATGTAGCACACCGACTCCCATGATGCTGCAGAGGGAGAGAGAGAGAGAGAGAGAGAGAACGAGTGCCGAGGGCCTTTGGCTCTCCTTCATTCTCCCTCTCACTCATATTCTTCCTCTGTCACACTCTTACCCTCATTTTAACTTTCTGTCGAGGATACTTTACGTCTTTCACCACTCTCGGCTCTTTTTGTTTCTCGTCCCGTTGAACTTTCTATCAGTGTTTGTCTCCTGCTTTCGCTCTCTGTGAGGTCGCTCACCTGAAGGCCGTTCTGGCTTTGAGTGAATCGGATCTGAAGGAAATTTCTCACCGACTCTAATTAGTTTCTTTAGAAATCGTTTATTGTTATTCCAACTTCAGCACTGCGTTGATACGGAGTCATTCACTGCAGCACAGTCACTTTGTTTGGTTCAACTGCATTAGTAGACTAAATTTCCTGGTCAACAGCTTCTTTTATTTTTATTGATGGAGCAGTGATGAAGGGGACGGAGCAAGGCAGGTTGGGGCGTGGCACTTCCTTGTGTCCCGTCTTTGTTCATTCACACCTACCAGCAAACGCTGGTCTTTTTAAAGTGAAGCAAACAGCTCTGTGCCTTGATTAAGGGAGAGCCGTGAGCCTCTGCATCCAATCACACAACATCACCTCGCACAGATTCGTATTGTCGGAGGAAACAAGGACCTGGACGCAGCAAATATGCAAACTGAAAATTAATCGAAACTCGTAGTTGGCTCTGGGATACATTTGTGTTTCAGAACTGAATGTGTGGGATTTTTAGCTGTGCCCAATTTCCTTCGACCTGCCACAGATAGAGGAACAATTTGTCATGTTGCGGCTCTGGGGAGAACGCCTGCAGCCTGGTATTGCGTCCCATTTCAGGAGCCACCTGCTCCAAAGGACACAGCCTCTAAAACTGTTGTCTTTTCATGACTTCGTCTGCATCACAACCTCAAATAAACCGGTGGAAAGTGCACAGTCATCACTTCCAACTGGAAGGTAGTTTAAAAAAAAGTGTAGCTAGTATTTGTTTTACAACGCAGGATCAAGGAAATGAAGTTTTTTCATGTCACTCGTCAGTCTGGCAGGATTCAGGATTGGCGACAGTTTTGTGTTTGGTTATTTGCACCAGATCTGCTGTCAATCAGTGCAGTGTTTGCACAAGCTACATGATATGACTGCGATGTCGACCACGGCTTGATGCAGGAATCAAATCCAAGCACTGATTGTGAAACTAATCCTGAGTGGGCTCTGAAAGTTTCAAATCCGCGTCCGGTCTTTTCAAACTTCCCCCTTGGACACAGCTTCCCGTTATCAGATATCGGCATGTCAGCCGGACTGCAGGACTGCTGTCCCCCCCGCTTGCATCACTGTAGGTGGACTGTGGGAGTTTTTGACGTGTTGATGTTCTCGTGTTCTGGCTGAGAAAAAAAAATGTTCTTGAATTTTTTTTTTTCCTTTCTTAAAAAACAAGCAGCCCGGAGCATTCAGAACTGCTGGCACTGCTCTGCAAGCTAGTGGGAGGTGAATGACAATCAATACAAACCACCGCATCAACAAGGGATGAAACAGGCAACATGGTATTAAAAGAAATGAATGAAGGGGAGGTAGAATAACGAGCCGAGGACAGAGAGTCCTGAAAACGCCCGGCGATGGTCTCCAGCTCCGGACAATAGAAAAACAATGATACCTCTCAAAATATCAGGTTGAAAAAAAGCCAAGAAATAATGCAAATGCTTGTTACTTTTCATCAGATTATGATGCTTTTTCATTCCACTGCTTTTGATCTTTGATCACATAGTCAACAGTTACAACCAGGGTCCAGTGACTCTGTGCTATTCTTTCCTGTCGCCCCCCCCAAATGATCCTACATTTGTCAAAACATTACAGTGAAATCATCCTGAACAGGCGACCCGTTCACCATGTTGTGAAGCGTCCTCCCAACTCGCAGTTGAAAACACAAATCCTACAGAAGACAAGACAAACAGATGCTGTGTAAAATCTAGTGAAACTCACACTCATAACTCTAAACATACGGTCTGTTCATTGAGGATTACTTTGTGCCCTGTTTGAATGACTGTTTGCTGACCCAACATGATTATGACGGGACGTTTCAGCATTCACAGCCTCCATCTTTCCCTCTCGCCTACCTGAATGCTGCTTCAACGTCCTGCACGTGACACCGTCTTAAAGGGCCACACACTCAAAACACGACACAGAAAGGACATTATTCCTCATTTTGAATCACCGGATGATTCGATCACCTCCAAAATTGACTCACTTGTTCCTTGTTCGAGCCCTCACCCATGCTGTAAATTTCACGCAAATCATTCAAAAACTTTTTGAGTCATTCTGTTAACACTCAGACAATCCAGCTAAAAAAAAACACGAGTAAAAATATAAACTCTATCTGTCTCTGTTCTTCTCTCTCTACCTAAACGCTCTCTAACAAGCTGGCCTGCATGTGTTTTTTCAGGAAGCAGCTTTTCACGCTGTGAATGGTCTGAAGGTACACACAGTCACACAGTCACACACACACACACACTCTGACTGGCCTACGGTTGCCCTCCTCTCTGTTGTGTGTCACACGGAGAACAAACAGGGACAGGCAGACACTCGCCATGCCCTGCTGTTTAGACACAGATCTGTGTCTGTGTGTTACATCCCCGTCTGTTTGGCAAGTCGCATCAACAATATTTGAGAGTGTCTCTATCCTCTGGTTGAGGTGTGAGGACTCTCTCTCTCTTTCTCTCTCTGCAGTGAAGACTTTAAAGGTTTGTAACTGCGTCAATAATTTTGTATGTCAACTTGTGTCACTTCCAAGCTGTTTAAAAAGAAAAAAAAAGTCCTCCATTACACTAAAACGTTTCCTGCTTTCTCTGCTTCCTCTGTTCAGTAAAAATTCAAACTTTTCATGACCGGCCCACACACACGCAGGGACTGCGCTGCCAGCCTCCTCCTCCTCCTCCATCCCTCCTCCTCCTCCTCTTCCTCCTCCTCCTCCTCTCTGCTCCAAAGATCCAGAGCTGCAGTACTGCGGAGTCATTCACATATTGATGAAAAAGATGCTCTCTGATTAGGCTGTTCTCATAAATGAATGCATTTTCTCAGCCTTGAGTCAGAGATTAAACACACTTCCGTCATGTTTATTCATAATTTGGCCTTTTTTTTTTGCCTCATCCAAAGATGCACAGGTGGACAAAATTGGGCTGCAAACTCGAGATGTCTGCAAAAGTTTGCTCGTTTTTCCTCGAGTGAGACGATTTCTCTAACTAGGACAAACACGTTGGTGCATGCAGATCTCCTCGCAGCCCCGTACAGCAGGACTTCCACTTCACCACATCGGATTCACTGCAGGACTCCATGTACGCTTCTGTCTCCGTGTGTGTGTATGAAATTAACTCAAGCTGTGTTTAAAACGTAGAATCCTTGTCACTTAGGGATGGAAAATAAAAATAAATGTGACACTTAGAGATTCAGTGATGCAAATCGAATATGACATTTGTGCTCTGCACCATGTTAATAATTGAATTTTGTCCTTAGAGGCTCTGCGCATTCATGCACTTACACTAAAAAGCATATGCACACAAACACAGCGTTCTCCACGCAGTTCGCCTGTCCCCATTGTGCCAGTCGCGGCCACACGTGTCGTTCTGATGCAGTTTTGTGCACAGCTGCAGACCTAAACAAACTTAGCGATGCCTGAATGAAGGAAGGGTTCAGAGGCGGAGGTGACCGGGTGAAGAGAGAAGAGGAGATGAAACGCACGCAAAAAAAAGAAAAGAGAAGTGGAAAGAAAGCGCGCGGAGAAAAGTCGTGTTTCCATTGCTTCACAGCGAAAGAGAGGCAGAGAAAGATGAAGCCATAAGGAGGATGGCAAAGTGACAAACGTCTGGCCATAAACCGGAGCCAAGAAGAGGCAGATCAGAGGAGAGGGAGGGATGAAGGAATAGTTAGAGTGAGAGAAAACGAGCGAGGGAGCAGAATATGTAATTAAAGCTGTGATTACCAGGGTCTGAAATCATTTCTCCCAGTTGGTTTTGTTGGACTTGGCTTTTGCTGCATCTCTGGAAACTCTAAATTACATCAGTCGTTTTACTGTAAGGGTGTGTGTGTGTGTGAGAGAGAGAGTGTGTGTGTGTGTGTGGGTAAGCATTAACACAGTGTTGTTTTGTTTCTCATCTGCAGATGTGTTAGGTAATGCTCGGAGGGCCTCGTTGTTTGGATGTGGATCAGCATCCTACCTGCAGCATCCGAGCTCTTCTGTCCTTGCATCCTTGCTTCCTTGCATCCTTTCACGCTCCCCCCCCCCGAATGATTTTGTGCATGCATGCGTCGATCACGGCCGAGGTTTCCTCTTGCGTCCTACAGTGTGTGAAAATCCTGGCTGGATCAATAGAAACTTGGGAGAGGAAGGAAGCCGGAGAAAGGGGTCAGCGATAACCGCTGATGTGCGACGACGCTTTGTCGGACACCTCACAGTTCACTGCCCTCGTCCAGCACCGGCCACCCAACGGCTCGTCCCGTCCCCGTGGGTCCCCACGAGTCGTCCTCGCAGCGCGTGTCACTTCACTTTAATTCACTTCATTTGATTGGTGCTTATTGGCATGAGCGTCAAAGTACAAATTTGCCAATGGGTGCAAAAGAAAGTCTCATAACATTGGTTTAATATAGGGGGGAGAGGACATGCCAGTGCTCTATATGTCTCTCTGTAATACTGATTCACAACATCATTGTCCCCGAGTTTAATCTGATCCCAGAGTAAACAGAGCTCTGTTGTTGCTTTTGTACCGGTAAATAGAAAATTGATTATTTTCCTCACTGGTAAATTTGATTCCTGCTGGGCGACATCAGGACGATTAGGACATAATGACTTTTAACTGAAACATTTCACCTTTCATAGATGTTGAAGTTTGTGTCTTTGAAAGGAACTTCTTGCTTTCTTTGCCATCAGTAAGAAACAGTAGCTGTTTTTTCTTTTTCTTTACCGATTAACTGGAGTCAACTTGTATTGCTGCCACCTGCTGGTCAGTCCTGGGGTTTACTTCAGTGCTGTGTTGGTTTGACTCTCCTTGGAAACTTTTCAGTTAGAAACATTTGACTTTTTTTCCACTCATCTTTTAATCAACTAATTTTCCATTAGCTTTGCAATTAGCTGAATTCTTGCAGTGGTTTTACCTGATTCGATTGTTTACTAGAACGCAAATAACGAAGAACTCGTGGTGACCACAGTTTTCTTTATCCTTGGTAAACTTGCATCACTACATATGACTTAAATTTCCCCACCCTGTTTATTTCCCGCTCTCTGTCGCTTCATCTTCCTTCTCTTTCTTTCCGTCTTTCTGTTCTCAGCGTTTCTCCACCATAAATCTTTTGCTTCCGATCGCTCCGCTTTGTGTTTCAGTAGCAGCTCGCGTAGATTTGTGTTCCCAAAGGGGGAGAGGAAAAGAGGGGCTCCACCTTTCATTCGCTTTAAAGCCTCCACCAACAAAAGGCGCTCGTAAAACACGCGCACACAAAGATACGCACACCGACACCCTCGCAAAACACGCTCGGGCAGATATTTAATTAGCAAGACTTATGATTATTGTTTTGTCACGCCACAGAAAACACAAAAGGCTGCAGCGCTTTACTGCTCATTTTCCGTCGCTCTGTGTGTGTGTGTGTGTGTGTGTGTGTGTGTGTGTGTGTGTGTGTGTGTGTGTGTGTGTGTGTGTGTTGTGCAGTGTTAGAATGCAAGTAGTCTCCACCAAAACCATCTATTTCTGGACCAGTGCTGACATGAAAAGAAAATAAGACAGGGAAAAAAAACAAAACAGGACTTCAGTGCAGCGATGTGATGTTCTGTACAGTCGGAACAGAATGAAGCCGTCGAAATAAGAACGTGAGATAAGAATGAGGTCATTCTGAATTTGATAAAGAGGTGAGAGAGAAGCAACGCGGTGTTGCGGTGCCCATGAGCAAAAGGCCAGGCTGAGACTGCTATGGATTGCCACCCTAGCCTTCCTCTGTGTCTCACTTTCCACCCTCCTCCTCCTCCTCCTACTCCTCCTCCTCCTCTTCCCCCCACTCCCCCTTCCCCTCTCTGGGTCTCTCCAGGGACTCTCTCACAGGAATGTTCCATTCCCAAGCATTCAAAAAAAGACGAAGTTGTTGGGGTCAACGTGCATTCGTGTGCACAATCTTGTGTGTATGTGTGTCTCTCTGCCCACTTGCGTGTAGATTTCTGCATTTGTGAAGCAACAGTGGAGAAGAAAGGGGTGTGTGTGTGTGTGTGTGTGTGTGTGTGTGCGCGCGCGCTATTGATCAGGTCTCTCCTCC